>CM068368.1:905023418-905241818 GCA_034769895.1 Magicicada septendecula | reverse complement strand
CAATTTTATGTAGACATTATTATGTAGACAGGTTTTATGAGTTAATAAGGGGGAATAATCCGGTGAATTATTCTTACGGTATAGGGAATAAACAAAAAATAAAGGGTTATTATATTAATGGTAATAATATAATGAATCTAAATAAAAATGAGAATTGTTATATTAAAACAAGATTTATTGTTGTATTGGAGTGTTAGTGGTCTCAAATATTTCTACTAGTAATTTTATACAAACCACTATTTTGCCTTTGGTATTGACGAGCGCTTTCGGCAGTCAAGCCATCTTCAGGTCATTTACCAACAGAGAAATATGAAACCGTTCGCTTCTTATATACCGTTTTACCGGACCTATCTAGCCCCACCCCCTGACGGAGTAGCGTGTCTTACTTAGCTCCACCCATAGTGGGTTGTCTTACATTACCAATTTTGTAGCCGTTACAATTTATGTTAACTCATTTTCTACTCTAATGTAGAAAACAAGATTGATTTTCAATCATGGTGGTTAGATATGTGGTGAATGAACATTTAATTATTTGAGCTAATGGTAATTACTTGGCTTACTTATGTAATGAGGTGTGCTAAACAGTGAAATGATATGACGAAAAATTGTAAATAAATTTGTATTGGTGTTAAGTTTGTCGTGTTAAGGTTATGTTATTACAATGAGATATCAGCTGATACATGATGTTATGTATACATTGTATATTATGTAGTCAATTTACAGGTTTGTTTGAGTTCATGACAGTAATATTTTGGTTGAAGTGAATAATTAACAGTGTGTAGTCATGAATCTTTGTAATGAAATTTAAATTAATGCAAAATATTTTAAAGATAGAAATTTGGGTAATAAATTTAAAAGTTTCTGATTTGAAAATTATAAATGAATTAAATTTGTTTTGAATAATGTAAGTGAAGTAACTTAATGTTTTGATTAGGAGGTAATTAAAATTTATGTGAGAGGATGGAGTTAATGTAAAATGTTTTAAGTAATGTAATTAAAGTAATTAAATTGATTTGAGATGGCCTAATTAACTTAAAAGATGAAAATATGGGTAATAAATTTCAATAATTTATTTTGAATCGAATAGTATAATAAATAATTATAGGTTGCTGATTAAAATGTCTAATAAAAAGCCAAAGTTAAAGTGATAGTGCAAGATAAACAATTAAAATGTTGTAACAGTACAGTTAAGCCCACCCAAGGGTAATTTGGGGAAAATAGAAACAAAATAATAATTGTAAATTTTATTGGGAAATCATAACGACGTATGCAATGTGAACGAGTTGATGTCAAGGTCGTCAACAGAACGCAAGAGAAGCAGTTATTTTTAGCCGTATGACATTTGAACTTTGTAAACAGAAGTCACGCCAGATGACGTCAGGCCCAAACCCAGCCATACGTCACTTAGAATGTCGATCCAAATTAACGACACTGTCAAATCTGGCTAAAAAACACAAGTAGAACAATGCAGTGAAATCATGTGACTCCCCCGCTACCTCAGAAATTGAGACAGTAAATTTCGCTCCAGTCAGCAATTAACATCGATCAACACCGGATGTGAGCCACTGGCTCGGCCGCCGGCTAAGTACAGTTTTTCGTCGCAGCCCAACACCGAAAGTATTAAAATGTGATTTACAAACAAAAAAAATAATAATTTGAATAATGATATAACTTTACAGTGATAAAGGAAGTAACAGTTTCGGTACAAAAAGTGCAAGCAAGAAAGATGTGTGGAGTGAAGGAAGATAAATACGGGGACTGGACAATTTTTGGATTAAATTTCAGATAAGTAACAAATCAGGAACAAACAAATCATTTTCGTAAAGTTGCAACAAAATTAAATACACCCAGAACTGTGTTACAGGGAGATATTATTATGATCAATAAAAATGGGAATTTTATAAAGATCTGATGAGAGTATGTGTGTGTATGTGCGAGTGAAAATTACGTATGAATAGCACTGGTTTGCGCTAAGTAAATTTAGTTTGTTTTCAATGTCCATTTTCTTTTGTCTTGATGAGTTTAACTTTCTGTAATCTCATAAAAGAAGGGTAAATTTTAAATAACTAATGTACAGTGTTAGTGTTCACATGGTGGACGTGTAGAAGAGGGAGAGAGAATATTGTTAGTGATAATGCAAAATAAGTCAATTTAATTGGTTCCTTTGACTATATAGAATCAAAAAATAATATGATGAATAAAACTAAGTTCACTTAAAAAACAAGTAGAGTTGAATCATTTATTTGAATAATCCATTCTGTTCTCCAAAATACGCTCAACGAACTCTGGACCTAGTATTTGATTATGAAGTTTGGCAACAATTAAAAGATGGCGTCCGAAAGCAGACATAGGTCACAACAGCTTCGTTGGTAAACAAGATAAAGTTTAAGGTAAAGAATTAAAGTTACATTGGCGTCCGAACTAGGGACAAATTTATTTGATACTAAATAACTAAAGTTACAATGTTTGATCAACAGAAATTGAAATTAAAAGTTGTGTAAGGTTAGTAAATTTCACTTCTTTGTGATGTTAGTAAATTCAGAGATGAAATGTTTTATATTAACCTGAGGTTAGTAATGTTTATTTTGAGTTTAGATTTTATGAAATATAAATGACAAAAATTAATTTTGTTTTTTATATATTTTAAATGTGATTCCCCATTTTCGGGTGGTCACGGCCTCACCGAACCCTGACCGTGGAATTAGCTTATCTTTAACCGGCTAGGGTCAAGGCACATTACGTTACGCGCTGCCTAAGTCTGGCCATAGCTTGTTATCGTTGTAAAGGTTAATTTAGAAATTAACCGGGGGGGGGGGGGGGGGGGAATCAGGGGAATCACCATAACTATGGAACAGCGGCTATCCATCGAATGGGATGGTAGACCATATAAGGGCATGTAACTAAATTTTAGGATTACTGGTGTCCTCGGATATCAGTAATGCCGAATGTTTTATAACGCCGAAGCAAAGAATAGTGCAGGCAGCATCTACACCCTAAAAAACTTCAGTTCTTGTGGAGGCAACCGGGCGCTACAGTCCAGGGGGGGGCAGTAGTGTGTGTGTGTGGAAGGAGGTTTTAAATTGTTAATAAATAAGCTCTGATTGAATAAAGAGAAGATAAAGTCGATAATTATTGTAATTGTGCTAATAGTACTGAAGTATTGGTGGAGGTTGTTGTGATGATTTATCTATCTATTGTATTGAATAATTTTCTGTGTACTATATAATCACATTTTGTATTGTATAAAAAATAACAGAAGTAATATGCCTTATAATGGAGATAGTAACTGTAAATCTTAATGGAAATGGAAGAGGTAAACATTGGAAAAAAAAATTCTGAGTAGAAATTATAATGTAACAGTTGGAAAATTTAATTAAAAAATTGGAATTAAAATTGTATTATGTTTTCATGTTCTCTGTATGAGGTTATGCTGTTACGATGATATCAGCTGATACATGGTGTTATGTGTATATTATATTTTGTGTAATCCATTTATAGTTGCAATTGATTTTATGATAGTGATGAATTCTTTAGTTTGAAAAATTGTCAGTATATAATTATGAATGTTTATAATGAAAATTAAATTCATGAATTTAAATTCATTTAAAAGATAGAAATTTTGATAGTAAATTTGAAAGATTTGATTTGAAGGTTATAAAAGAAATGATAAATGAATTTTATTATGACAGTAAATAAATGCAAGATGAAATTAAATTAACTGAATTGTTTTGAATAATAAAATTAAAGTAATTAATTGAAAGAGATGGTCTAAATAATTTAAAACATGGATTTGATAATGAACTTAAATTTATTTTGATTCGAATTGTAGAGTAAATGGTAACTGATGAAAATGCCATGATTAAAATATTGAATATAAAAACAAAATTGAAGTGATAATGCAAGATGAATGGTTAAAATGTTTAATTTATAGAAATTGAAATTAAAAGTTGTGTAATTCAAGTGAATTTTACTTAAATCCAGAGATAAAATGTTCAAGGTTAGTTATGTATTTTGAGTCTAGGTGTTTGTGAAATATAAATGTTTATTTGATTAGGAATGTAATACAGAAAAGTGTAGTCTGTTTATGTTAAGGATAGATGCGTTAAGAAATATTGTTTATTTAAGTAGATCATTGAGATAAAACCAGTACTTTGCTAAAAGGCAAACTAGTACGACTAAGATGAAACAAGTCAGTTAAGGATGTAGTATGTTGAAAAGCCAGTGATCGATTTTTTATTGAATGTTACAGTTTGGTGATTCTGTGGTGACGTGCCTGTCTGACTTTATGGTGTTGGGATCTCGACCAGGGAAGTCCAGTAAGGTCATTCAGGTGCAGCCGCAGTCACCGGACTAGGGGGGTAAGTTACTCATGATTTTAATAAGGAATTAGGGGGGTTGTGGCGCCACATCCTTGCTGGTCCTCTTAAGGTACGATTTTGAGTCTCGCTGTGGCAGCTCGCTGCCGCCGCCAAGGCCACGCGCTGCCTTGGCGGCGAACGATCACTACTGCTCCAAAGCATTTTAATAAGGATATGTTTCAAACTCCGTCGCCGCCACCTTTGCAGCGGCGCTGCCGGGCAGCGTCAGGAGCAGTCTGGTAGCTTGGCGGCGTGCGGCACGTGCACTCAGTATGTTTTTTTACCTTCCAATGATGAGAAACTCGTGGATTGAGCTCTTAAAAAGGAGAGAGGATCAACAACAAAAGGATATCCAGAATCTTACCAAATTCAATTCCGCGATAAAAACTTTTAGAAAACATGTTAAACAGTGCTGAGTAGCCTACATCTTCAATGATGGTACAAGCAAAATCCGAAATTTTCAATATTTTATCAAAGTATGAAGTTTGAAATGCCGAAATCAATTCTCCATCTACTCCAGGGATTGAGGAATCGATGCCAATCTACTCACCAGCGAGTACCGTATCATCACATCATAGCACCGGACAAGACATTTCTGGTGCAGATCAGGAATAATTGGCTCTAAATCTCGAGAATCTACGAAATATAAATTAGGGATACTTGTACTATACACATGTAATAAGCATGTGAATTTTGTGTATTACTTTTAATGATAAAAACGTATATGTAACTGTGTACATTTAACTGTAGATTGCGAATAGAAAGTGGAAAACGTGTGTTGTGTATGAAGTTCATATGAAACTCAAGTCTCTGTTGTCAATACCTTACCAACATACAGTGAAACTGATATCTCTGTTGTGTTTACTAAATTAAGGAACCCCTTTAAAAACTTCACACTTGTGCCGTAATCACAGAGATAATTTCAGCAAAGTCCACTATCCATCCATCCATCCATCGAATACATACTACACACAGAGTCGAATGAAAAAGTCCGTACATATGTACCACCTACACATCGACACACTTGCATTATTTGTCGAATATCACTTCAAAAGTTAACTTTTTTGTTTTGTTGCTTTTTTTTCAGAAAATTTATTTATCGTTGGGATAGGAAAGGTTTCTATTGGGCACTAATTCACTGTCGTGTTGTAGAAGGCTTCAAGTGTTCATCAACCAAACTCAGCACCATACCAACTGATTACAGTTGAATCTGCAGCATTGTCTAAATAGATCTTCATGCCTTTGTAATCGCCTTTCTATCAATATTTTAAAACATCCTTCTTCTTCACGACTTTTAGAGACATCTTTGGTGGCTTTCCTTTTCCATTTGTGGATAAATAAAGCTAGTGGTTATCAAAGTGTCATCATGTTCTTCTTCTTGCACTAATTTTGTTAATTTTCGTTTCGTAAAAGCAATGAACGACATACTGTACTGTACTCTATAAACGTTAGCATTAACTACGTACTGAGCGAAATACGAATGTAGTATCACCTTCCCTCAGACAGCGCTGCCGCCACTTTGGCAGTGAGAAACGAAATCACCAAAACCGCCGTGGCGGCGCCGCCTATGCTGCTCCGCCCTGGCAGCGGCAGCGAGTTTTGAAATCGTACCTTTAGGGTTTTAGGCAATGAGAGTTTTTCTGTTTCGGCAGAAAACCTCTCATTGGGGGGGGTATTGTAACGGGGCAGATTAGGCAACCCGTTTTAACCAATCAATGTACAACTTTTGGTGAACAGCCTGTAGGCGCCGTACCAGGTTCATAGCGTTACAGGTGAACAACGGAACATGTAAGAGCGCGCGTGTGCCGCCTTTTGCAACATGTGCTCAGAGGATACAAAAGGGCATGAGAAAGTATGTAATCTCCGACCCAAAATTCATAACAGAAGTAAGGCGAATTTTTCCGCTCGCTGCTTTTGAACCAATCACAGAACGAGTTGATGGCAACGCCTAACGCCTGGCAGGTAGGCAACCACGCGCACGAGGTTCACACAGTCGTCGCCGAGCAGTTGGACACCACTCATTAAACAAGTCGTAAATGTCACGCAGCCTCGGAATTTCGGTAGACCGACGTGAATTAAGTAGCCAAGGTCTACCGAAATATGTGAAAGTGCAGGAGAGAAGAACAGACAGAAATAGTGTCCACGGAATACAAATAATAAATGTAAACGTGAAGTATAAAAACAGTGTATGTGAGAGTGAAATAGAAAGATGGTGGAATAGCATATACAGGTACAATATACAGTCAGCGGCGTAAAAAATTAAACTTAATAATTATATAAAGAGCTCAGAAAACGGAGGGGGGGGGTAATAACCAGCGTAAAGAGAGAGTGTGTGGGGCAAAAGGGGAAAATAAAACATAAAAGTACTGGTTTATAAGTAGGGGTTATTATAATAAAATACTATGTAATAGTTGTCGGTAGAAAGAAATATAAAAGTAAGAGAAAGAAAGAAAGAACTGATTAAATTTGAATAAAATAAATAAGATTTGTTTTACCAGAATAAATATGTGTTAGAGTAGTTATTTCACCGTTACCATTTCCTAGTATTTTGTGCTGAAAAAACTCGTCTAACGTTTCAGGGAATTTTCTGAATTGTGGGAAGTCAGATTGCTAAATTGTCCAGGGTTTTCGATTAAGGTAAATTGTAAAGGTTTCCACATCTGTCCTTCAAAGATATTGGTGGCGGCCCTGAACATCTGATGGTGTATGAAAAGGTAAGTCGGCGAGAAAAGATCGCAAGGTAAAATTCTGGCAGAGTATATTTTTTAAAATTTATAAATGTTTGTTCCTTTACAACTTTATTAATTAACCAGACAACAAAAGGTCTCCTACAGGGTTGCGTCACAACACCAACCCTTTTCAAATTTTCCTACAGCATGCCTTGAGACCTTGGAAAAGGAAATATGAATGAATAGGACTACCAATAAGAGATGCCCAACTTTACATTTTTGAGCTTTGCGGATAATCCCACAGGTTGATGAAGATCTGTACGCAAAGAATGGGCTATAAATATTTTTATAAAACTAAGTTTATGGCAGCAACAGGTGAGGAGGTACAGAATCTAAAAATGATTAACAGACAAGAAGGTACTAGAACGAGGAAATTTAAGAAAGGAAATTTAAGTGCTTAGGGTTACGCTAATACAACACAGGACAACAGAAAAAGAGATAACAAATTTACAGAACAATGATAGCTGTAAAAATTGTGTATACAATTATTACTAGAGACCAAAACCATAGCCTTTAAAGGTAAATATACAGTGAGGAGGACTAAGACAGTTGTAAACAACAGCACGTTAGAAGTGAGCCATTTCAAATATCTCGGGTGTGCAGTAAGCTATGAATCTGAATATGATATAAGAGGGAAGATAAATAAATTAAGGAATATTTGTGGTATGATTCATAGAAATCGTAGAAACAAAACAAGACACAGCATATGGATTAAATTTTATAAGACAATTGCAATACCCCCACATTGATTAATGCGAGTGAGGCATGGGTCATGACAATAAAGGAATGCGGCACGATTCAGAGTGCTGAAATACAGTTTCTTTGAAATAATTTAAATTATATATTGCAAGATAGAATAAGGAATGAGGATATCAGAGCAGAACTAGAAGTAAAGGATATAATAAAATTAAGGACACAAGGAAATAAGGACATAAATAAAATAAAATTATTTCAATTTACAGAAGACAATGGTGGGATCCTATGCAAAGGATGACAGAGGATTGATTGCCGAAAGCAGCGCTGAACTATAAAGCCATTGGTAGAAGACGTGGGTCATGTGAGGACGAGATGGGTGCCGGAACAGGTTTATATAACCTGATCCTTGAAGAGGAGAAGATGAATAATTACTGGTTTGAATATCCCACAGAGTTTCAAGGCCAGTACCTGCCCCCAGGCTTAGCCTTACAAAACTGAGTCTATTCCTAATGGTGACTAGCATCACGGATGCAAAGTCTATACAATTATTCAAAACCAAATAACTACATTAACAATAAATCAAATACTAACAGTTAATGATTCTAAATCATTATTGATAGGCTACAGAATCATCAGAGGCATTTAACCTAACGTCCGTTTTGTTTTCTGTGTGCAAAATAGAAAATACTAACATAAGACTGTTATATTAACACTTCGAGTACCATGACGTTTATACATAGACCAGTCCATGTGGTTCAAAAAAAAAAAACTGTATTGAAACATTCATACATACTTACTAAAAAATAATTACACCAAACTTTTTACCAGACATTAATCATGTGAATATAATCTTCATATTTTTATTATCTTTTTAATATGTTGCAAGTGAAGGAGTATAAAAATAAGATGTTTTGAGAAAAAATCATATTACTTTAACTACATCAGACCAGAGTTTACTCATAATGTTTTGTTCATAACTCAGTTATCGTCTTTAGTAAACAAAAAGTATGTGAAACTTATACAAATTACATGTTATAATGTGCTTTACATAGATAAAGTTTGAAGCACATATGGACATGCAAACTCTTTGAACAGTAAGAATTATAGGGCCAGAATTTATATCAAAACATAATTATTAATTTTTCGAAATATTTTAGTGTTAACAATTGTATATAATTTAGTTTAAATGAAAACAAAATATTCCAGAAAAATATTCTAAAGAATATCTTCTCTTGTGGTGAATTCATTGTTTATAACCTAAAGGTACCATACAATAACATCTACAACAACCTGAAAAAATAAGCAATACAAAAAAGAACAGTTTATGAAAAAGCTGAAGTATACAAATATCAATGTCAGCCTACTAACTCGATAGAATACAATGTGCGGTGCAACAAAATATACATAGGTTTCACATCAAGATACTTTAAACACAGATATATATATATAAAACAACATATATATAAAACAACAGTCATGTGAATGTGGTCCAATACAGCAACATTTAACGGTATTGAATACATGCAATGATGAAATAAGATGCCGCTCATCACCCATGACGTCACGACAAAATTTTAAACTTTCTAAGTTGACATCAAAAAAAAAAAAAAAAAAAAAAAAAAAAAAACAATTACCTTGATGACCTGTTCACTTGAACTAGGAGAGCCTCCTAGTGGAAGAATATCCGCATGCTGGATAACCTTTGGGTAATTGGAGGAATGAGGTGACCTCAGTTTTAAAACTTCAAAAATTAACAAGTTTATTGAGGCTATCTTTTTTTTCTTTTGTGACAATGAAATTTCATACAAAAACACAGGCTGTAAGTTATTCCATTAGAATTATGGAAAATGTGTAAATATTTAAACTATGACAGGGTATTCAAAATTTAAAAGGTAAAAGTATTCAATATTCAATATTCGAGAAATATTCCATGAAAATCATACAAAATATATAAAACATTTAAAACTCTTACAGGCCATACTGAACACTATGCAAAATATATAAAACATTTAAAATCGCTTACATGCCATACTGAAACTATTAACATGCAGCTTTCAATAATATAACCAACTTTCTAAACCCTTTCACAAGCAATTCTATCGTACAACATCATTAAAGCCACAACAATTTAAACAATTATAAAAGTAATAGAATAACAGTCTCCAATAGATTTTTGCAAATAGTTTTAACAGGTTCACAGTTTTAAAAATATATTACACCTTTCAACATATTCATTAAAAATAAATAAATTTTACTAAATAAAGTATATATCAACAATTCATAATAATTTAAATATTATAAAAATCACAATGTTTGTTTAGTGTAAAACTCCCAAGTTTTCTTCTTTCTTTTTTTTTTTGTATGGATTTTTTTTTTTTTGAAACAATACCATTATTCATTGAGATGTAATGGTATTATAAATCTATGCCATATTATAAATCTGTGGCAACATAGGAATTACTGTTATAGCACAAGGAAATGTGTTGTTACAGCAGTAGGTGGACTGAAACTCTTTTCACAAGCCACTTTACACCTTCCGATTAAAACAGCCACCAATATAAGTTCCACACAGATTACAAGGAAAATTGTACTCAATATTGCATGCGTATATGGAACACCACACAATTACATGCACACACGGAATAAGAGCATTTAAGTAACTCAGCTGAATTTTGCCCCACTAGGCCAAATGAACACCTTGGCCAATAACTAACACATTTTCTTAAGTTTTATTTTGTGTTTTTTTTTTGTTTTCTCTTTTTTTTTGTAGAAAAAAAATGTTCTTTCTCTTTTTGTAGTGTTAAAAAAAATCAGCCAGACCCCCACTCGACCCATAAAGTCCCAGGGCAAAATTTAATAAATTTTATTTCTCCATACCTGTTCATAGTGCGTGCATAATCACGCGTGCTGTGTCCCTCAATACTTACACACGTATATCACACAATTTAACATCCCGGTCTTCACATGATCACGGACGCCGGCCTTCAGGGACCCCCTGGCACACTGTTCCCTCAGCCAGACATAATCATTTCAAAAAAAAAAAACGCCGGCATAAAAAAACCACAAAACTTTTCAGCTCTATACAAAAGCCCAACACGTGGTCGTGAACAGCTCCCGATCAGAACAGCTGACCAGAACCAACCCATCGAGTCAAAAACGCAACTCTCCACTCAACGAAAAGAAAACCCAAAAGCCAACTACTACTTGAGTCCGAAACAATCTCACTCCACAGCACACAGATTTCCCAAAGGCGCCTACAAATCACGACGAAGTACAGCAAACTCCATCTAGCAGACGGAACGAAAGATACCTTAGTTCGAAGTTACCGTAACGTCTCCTAGATGGGGTAAGATTCGAACTAACAAACAGTCGCCGTACCGTCTCATAAATAGCGAAGTGAACCTGTCCGCGGCGGACTACCCAAATGCATGAAAATATCGCCCGGAATCCGTATAACCACTACTTGCCGTACACCTACGTACGGCACACCCCCACAACAAAAGGAGTCCAACGGGTTGGACGACACCGGGACTGCCACCCCCGGAGGAAAAGCGGGGACTGACTAAAAACCAATAAAAAGAAAACCAGGCGGAAGTTGAAAACGAAAGGACACCAGAAGGAAGGACAAGGTGTGTGTGTGTGTGTGTGTGTGTGTGTAGCTGAGTGTGTGTAAGTGTAGAAGATACGGGGAGTGTGAGCGGCCGCGGCCTAAAGCAATAGAAAGAAGAAAGGAAAGGAGAGGAGCTAAAATACCGATAAAACTTTAAAACAATAAAACGCTAAAAAGTAAAACCATAAAACACAATCCCTCCAGCGAAGCCCCCCGAAAACCAAACCCGAGGACCATAACTAATTCCAACAGGGGTAAACGGCATGGCCATTTAATAACAAAGTCCAATCAGCTGATGCACCAACCAGGTCGACCGTGAATTGACATATCAAACCTAGAACCGATACAAGAGAAAAGGACGGGTTTATCAGATTACGCAAACGACAACAACAACATTCCACCCTGCAGCCGGCTATCAACAGCTCATAGTCCAACTCACCCAGATAACAATTTACAACAATACAGCTGGTTACAAGTTACTCTGTCAATGTCTAGACTCCGGATACAATGACAAACAACGTATTTTTGCACTTATACACCACACAAACTACCCCTGCCAATATCTCGTATCCCCATAAAACAACAAATTTAGTTGGGGTGTCCCGACCCGACACCGGACCAACAATGAAGACCAAGATGAAGTGCGATAAGACAACCAAGACAACAATGACCACACAAGAACACAAACAAACAGATAAACACTTAAGAACCCCCAAGATACAATCAGAAATCGCCGGGCTGAGCGCAACCCCCCCCCCCCTAGGGGTCCCGGACCGGCAACCGCACCCAAAGACCAAGATTTACAGCACTAATAACATATCATACTTAACATAACATGTCCCACTAAGATATGGAGGTCACCTCATCCATTTCCAATTTTCGTTTCAGAGGTGGCCAGGACTACGTCCAACCACGCTCTGCTACCATTTGTAAGCCGCTCATCACCCATGACGTCACGACAAAATTTTAAACTTTCTAAGTTGACATCCAAAAAAAAAAAACTTACCTTGATGACCGGCTCACTTGTTCACTTGAACTAGGAGAGCCTCCTAGTGGAAGAATATCTGCATGCTGGATAACCTTTGGGTAATTGGAGGAATGAGGTGACCTCAGTTTTAAAACTTCAAAAATTAACAAGTTTATTGAGGCTATCTTTTTTTTCTTTTGTGACAATGAAATTTCATACAAAAACACAGGCTGTAAGTTATTCCATTAGAATTATGGAAAATGTGTAAATATTTAAACTATGACAGGGTATTCAAAATTTAAAAGGTAAAAGTATTCAATATTCAATATTCGAGAAATATTCCATGAAAATCATACAAAATATATAAAACATTTAAAACTCTTACAGGCCATACTGAACACTATGCAAAATATATAAAACATTTAAAATCGCTTACATGCCATACTGAAACTATTAACATGCAGCTTTCAATAATATAACCAACTTTCTAAACCCTTTCACAAGCAATTCTATCGTACAACATCATTAAAGCCACAACAATTTAAACAATTATAAAAGTAATAGAATAACAGTCTCCAATAGATTTTTGCAAATAGTTTTAACAGGTTCACAGTTTTAAAAATATATTACACCTTTCAACATATTCATTAAAAATAAATAAATTTTACTAAATAAAGTATATATCAACAATTCATAATAATTTAAATATTATAAAAATCACAATGTTTGTTTAGTGTAAAACTCCCAAGTTTTCTTCTTTCTTTTTTTTTTGTGTATGGATTTTTTTTTTTTTTGAAACAATACCATTATTCATTGAGATGTAATGGTATTATAAATCTATGCCATATTATAAATCTGTGGCAACATAGGAATTACTGTTATAGCACAAGGGAATGTGTTGTTACAGCAGTAGGTGGACTGAAACTCTTTTCACAAGCCACTTTACACCTTCCGATTAAAACAGCCACCAATATAAGTTCCACACAGATTACAAGGAAAATTGTACTCAATATTGCATGCGTATATGGAACACCACACAATTACATGCACACACGGAATAAGAGCATTTAAGTAACTCAGCTGAATTTTGCCCCACTAGGCCAAATGAACACCTTGGCCAATAACTAACACATTTTCTTAAGTTTTATTTTGTGTTTTTTTTTGTTTTCTCTTTTTTTTTGTAGAAAAAAAATGTTCTTTCTCTTTTTGTAGTGTTAAAAAAAATCAGCCAGACCCCCACTCGACCCATAAAGTCCCAGGGCAAAATTTAATAAATTTTATTTCTCCATACCTGTTCATAGTGCGTGCATAATCACGCGTGCTGTGTCCCTCAATACTTACACACGTATATCACACAATTTAACATCCCGGTCTTCACATGATCACGGACGCCGGCCTTCAGGGACCCCCTTACACACTGTTCCCTCAGCCAGACATAATCATTTCAAAAAAAAAACGCTGGCATAAAAAAAAACCACAAAACTTTTCAGCTCTATACAAAAGCCCAACACGTGGTCGTGAACAGCTCCCGATCAGAACAGCTGACCGGAACCAACCCATCGAGTCAAAAACGCAACTCTCCACTCAACGAAAAGAAAACCCAAAAGCCAACTACTACTTGAGTCCGAAACAATCTCACTCCACAGCACACAGATTTCCCAAAGGCGCCTACAAATCACGACGAAGTACAGCAAACTCCATCTAGCAGACGGAACGAAAGATACCTTAGTTCGAAGTTACCGTAACGTCTCCTAGATGGGGTAAGATTCGAACTAACAAACAGTCGCCGTACCGTCTCATAAATAGCGAAGTGAACCTGTCCGCGGCGGACTACCCAAATGCATGAAAATATCGCCCAGAATCCGTATAACCACTACTTGCCGTACACCTACGTACGGCACACTAATATATATATGAACAATACCAAATATACAAACAAGTACAAGAAGAGGGCCACGAAAATCTATTGAACATCATGACGGACTTCAAAAATCGTATCACATTTGAGATATTGTGGCAAAATGAAAGTATGGTATGTTTAGGTTTCGGAGACGATTTTAACCATCTCACGTAAATTTTGTTGACATTACTTGTTGTGCACTCTAAATTTCATTGCCTGAGTTTCACAGCTGATCTGTCTATCCAAAACAGAATCAATAATTTAATATTAAATTTGTCAGTTTGTTCACTCCTAGTGAAAACTTAAATTAGTATTACCAAAGGTAAACAGTAACAGCTTAATAAAGTCACAGTGTAAAGTAACACTATTAATACTTTTAGTTTCAATTCATATCTTATAACAAATTATATAATACATGTATATGTAGCCTATAATAAATATATAATAACAGGTATGTTATTTTTTTGGAATGGTTTCGTTTGTACCTGTTATTTTCAAATACTAGTTTAGCACACCATTTGTCAAAATACCCAATCCGCTGGGTGGCGTAATATTACACTGTTGGTCTTTAAAGTATTAAACTACAGTCTTCTTACTAACCTCCAAACATTTTGGTAACAGCTCCTACTCCGACTGGAGACCGGAAATATATGTGCCTCAAGATAGCAGCGCACCTTGTATAGTACCAATCTTGATCATACGGAGCCAATTCCTTGTATCGGCCACTCTTTACAATGTCTACCCAATCAGGCACCTTCATCTTACCAGTTCTAGAGTTAAATAAAAAAATTTACACATATAAATACTGAATGCTCTGCCAAATCATACAAAATGTTGTGTAAATGAAAACAAAATCTGTAAACTTATCAAAGACCAACGAGCAGGTTTTGATTATTATTATTTTAACTCCATCAAATGGGTCACTGTTAAAAAGTCGGGATCTTATTTTAATGTTCCAATAGAGCTGGAGAGATTTGTGCATATTAAATTCATTTTTACTTCCATGTTCCTTAAGGAAATGGAAGTATGGTGATGGCAAAAAAAATAGTGTTCGAGATTATTGCAGATTCTGATTGTACTACACTCAAAACATGAAAAAAAGTCGTTTTTCAAAAAGTGTCTGTGTGTGTCTGTCTGTGTCTGTAGATTTTTTTTTCTATGGCAAACGATAACAACCGCAAATTCAAACAGAATCAAATAATTTTTTGCATACAGCCCTGATTTGTAGAGTACTCACGACCTATTGTTTTTGGTGAAGATCGGTTGAGGGAAAGGGGTAGTTTACCTGCAACGGTTTTTTTTTAATCAAGGGTAATCGTTTTCTATGGCAAAAGATAACAGCCGCAAATTCAAACAGAATCAACTACTCTTTTGCATACAGCCTTCAATTGTAGAGTTCTCACGACCTACTGTTTTTAGTGAAGATCGGTTAAGGGAAAGGGGTAGTTTACCGGCAACGTTTTATGTTTTAACAAGGGTATTTTATATGGCAAACGATAACAGCCGCAAATTCAAACAGAATCAAATGATTATTTGCATGCAGCCCTAAATTGTAGATTTCTCAAGACCTATTGATTTTGGTGAAGATCGGTTAAAGGAAAGGGGTAGTTTACTGCTACGTTTTATGTTTTAAAAGGGTATTGTCCATGGCAATCGATAAGAGCCGCAAATTCAAACAGAATAAAATAATGTTTTGCATACAGCCCTGACCTGTAGAGTACTCAAGAACTATTGATTTCGGTGAAGATCGGTTACGGGAAAGGGGTAGTTTACCTGCAACGGTTTTTTTTTTAAACAAAGGTATTTTTTTTTCTATGGCAAACGATAACAGCCGCAAATTCAAACAGAATCAACTACTCATGTGCATACAGCCCTGAATTATAGAGTTCTCAAGACCTATTGGTTTTGGTGAAGATCGGTTAACGGAAAGGGGTAGTTTACCTGCAACATTTTATATTTTAACAAGGGCATTTATTATGGCAAACCATAAAATCCGCAAATTCAAACAAAATCAATTATTCTTTTGCATACAGCCCTGAATTATAGAGTTCTCAAGACCTGTTGGTTTTGGTGAAGATCGGTTAAGGGGAAGAGGTAGTTTACCAGCAACATTTTATATTTTAACAAGGGTATTTTCTATGGCAAACGATAAAAGCCGCAAATGTAAACAGAATCAAATAATGCTTTGCATACAGCCCTGAATTGCAGAGTGCTCAGGACCTATTGTTTTTGGTGAAGATCGGTTAAGGGAAAGGGGTAGTTTACCTGCAACTTTTATGTTTTAAAAGGTTATTTTCTGTGGCAAAGATAAGCGTCGCAAATTCAAACAAAATCAAATACTTTTTTGCATACAGCTCTGATTTGTAGAGTACTCACGATCTGTTGTTTTTGGTGAAGATCGGTTAACGGGAAGGGGTAGTTTACTGGCAACGTTTTTGTTATCAAGGGTAATTTTTTTCTATGGCAAACGATAGCCGCAAATTCAAACAGAATCAAACAATTTTTTGCATACCGTATGGATTTGTAGAGTACACAAGACCTATTGTTTTTGGTGAAGATCGGTTAAGGGAAAGGGGTAGTTTACCGGCAACATTTGTTTTTATCAAGGGTAATTTTTTCCTATGGCAAACGATAACAGCCGCAAATTCAAACAGAATCAACTAGTCTTTTTCATACCTTTTATAATTATACCGAACTCAAGGTCTGTTGATTTTGTTGAAGATCGGTTAAGGGAAAGGGGTAGTTTACCTGCAACGTTTTATATTTTAACAAGGGTATTTAGTATGGCAAACGATAAGAGCCGCAAATTCAAACAGAATCAACTAATTTTTTGCATACAGCCCTGAATTGTAGAGTAATCAAGACCTATTGTTTTTGGTGAAGATCGGTTAAGGGAAAGGGGTAGTTTACCAGCAACGTTTTTTTATCAAGGGTAATATTTTTTCTATGGCAAACGATAACAGCCGCAAATTCAAACACAATCAAATAATGTTTTGCATACAGCCCTGAAACTGTATAGGACTGAAGGTCTGCTGATTTTGGTGAAGATCGGTTTAGAGAAAGGGGTAGTTTACCTGCAACGTTTTATGTTTTAACAAGGGTAATTTTTTCTATGACTTATGTTAACTGCCATAAATTCAAAGAAAATCAAATATTTTTTTGCATACCTTCCTAAATTGTAGAGAGCTCAAGACTGGTTGATTTTGGTGAAGATCGGTAAAGGGAAAGGGGTAGTTTACCTGAAACATGTTATGTTGTAACAAGAGAATGTTTCCATGACGAACGATAACTGCCGCAAATTGAAACAGAATCAAATATTTTTTTGCATGCATCCCTGCATTGCAGAGGACTGAAGATCTATTGATTTTGGTGAAGATCGTTTTAGAGAAACATGTAGTTTACCTGCAACGTTTTATGTTTTAACAAGAGTAAAGTACTTAATTTTGAAAAATAAAGTATCTTGATAAGAAGCTCATAATAATCCACTGTAGAAACGTAGATGAAATATCTGTAAATGAAGAGGTTACGTGAACGGGGTGGGGGTAATTTTCTATAAATGAAAAATATAGTTGAAGGGGGTTGGGAGAATTTTGTATGTGTACTACGTATCGGCAACAAAGAAGTTCTTTGTTAAAATTCCTTCCTGGGCTGTTTAGCCGTAGTCCAATGTTTTCTGCAAAACCAGTCTTTTCGGCAGTGCCATCGACTTCCATCTCAGTGAAAATCGAGTGCGAAAACGTGAGGTGGTATACGTTAGTGACCACAGTACTGTGGTTAAGGCTGAAGCAATAAGTGGAAAGAAGTAGTTTCTATGGAAATATTTCATTTCGAATATGATTTTAAATATAAGTCTTAGAACATGGAAGTCCTGTATGGTTCTCCATACCAATATTTTAAATTATGAATTTAGAAGTCATTTATGTTTTTCTCAATACAGGGGATGGTATTAGTGAATAGCATTTCACAACGCTTGATTGGCTAAAGCATTCTTCTCGAGTCAAATGCATATTTTTTCTTTATTTACATTTCAAACAAGTTTAAACCTATGGATGCAATTTATTGTATTTATAATTGTACATATTACATTATTCACTTTAATATATAAATTCCAAAATATTATAAAATGTACAAGAAAAAAAAAGGATTTCAACTGAAAAAAAGAAAATACTACTGAAAGCTTACAATGAGTTAACTATGACTCATTGTAAAATATGCAATTACTAAAAATTATTATATAAAGAATGAAAGTTAGTGAGCATACAGAAAACCTACAAAGATTTTGCCCTACTGTTTACAATACACAAAGTAATAATTTTCCAGTCCTGGGAAACTAACATGAATGTCTCCATTTTAAAATAGGCTTAAGTAGACCAGGGCAAGTTAAACATTTAAAATTTTTATACTCATTTTATTTTCAAATAATTTCATTATTATTATTGTTGTATTTTTATTTATAACAATCATTACAGTAACATTAGATCTTTAAAGTAATGGGTGTGTCAACTGTGTCATATCAGTTATCAGAAAAAAAGAAGTGTTACAACTTCATAAAGCACAAATGAAATTTCCTAAGAGTAAAAGATATAACAATAAGTGAAATGAAATGATCAGACTACTGTATGTTTTTACACTAACTGAACAAAATCACAGAATAAAGGGAAAAGAACAAGTTAAAACCAAGGAAAACTATCAATACTGGAAATTAGTTCTAAATTATGAACTTTTTATAGCAAAACGTTTAGAACAACCTAATGAAAGGAGACACTCCAATTTAGTCATGTGAATGTTATAACAGGCACATAAATATGTCATATGGCTAAATTATATATATGTATAAAGTGTTAATTTAATTTATAATATAATATGTATATATATTATAATTATATAAATATATATTATAAATATATATATTACACTTAATCTTTATAAATAAATTTACCTCAAGATATACTTTTTTTCCTTATTAGGAAACATGTTTCGAGAGCTCCCGTGCTCTCATCTTCAGCCTTCGCGATCTTGCGTCTGGTGAAGTATTTGTGTTGGCTGCCTGCTATTACGGTTGTTTGTTGGTCTCTGGTATTTTAAAGTTGTATTATTGTGTGATTGTGGTATATGTATTTGTATTTTGTGTATTTTCGATGTTAAGTACTTTGAATATTGTGTCATGTTTTGTATTGATTTGTATTTGTTCAGGTATTAGTTTGTTTTGTGTTTTATGTTTGTATAGCTTGAGGTAAATTTATTTATAAAGATTAAATGTATTATATATATCAAGAAACGGACTGTAGCAGAAAGTGATTGAATATATATATAATAAAGTGTTAATGCAATTTGTACTGTGTTAATTGAATTAACACTTTATTGAAACTACATGATTATTTATTAAATTGTTTTCCATATTTGTCGATAAAATTGCACTCTAGTGTTTACATAAGAAACTATCAGACACAAACCAAAGGCGCATAATTTAAAATCGATGGGAAGATCACAACCAAAGTTATCTTAATGTTTACAATGGGTAACTCAGTAACTCATAATTGGTAGTGACTTTTGGCCCACCCTGTATATATCACTCTGTGAAGTTAGGAAGTAGACTGATTCAGTAAAATTAATATAAAATAAATGAGGTGTAGAAATGTTCATGCTCCTTCCCAGAACTTAATTAAAAAATACTCGCTATTAATATACTATAAATAGTGGTGACTTTTTTGAAATTTAAGAACAACTGTTTTCATACACTGAACACTTTTTAAGGATCTGTCAAATAAAAAATGTATTATCTATACTTACTTCTTTAAGAAGGCAGAGAATGCCTTCACAAACTTGTGTTGGTCTACGTCTTTTAGTGTCACTGACGGCATCTACAAATAAAAACCACAATGAGTACATAAAAATTATGTTACCTAATGATGTACGCATGAAGCACACAGATCCTTACTGTTTGTAAAGTATGTTATTTAGAAATGACACTAAACAATTATTAGAAATAATAAAAGAAATGTCCTCTTTTACAAGAGTGCATGTTTTCAGCTTGTTGGGGGTGTTTTAGAGCCAACTGATTTTTATAGGGCTATATTTGTTGTCATTTCGTACTTTATTTTTACACTGTCCCACATTTTATGTTCTTCTCTTGCTAACGTTAACTGCTACTTTTTCTTATTTACTCCAGAGTTTTCCCTCTAAACGTAAGTGAACTTTCTTTTTTTAAATCTACTGTTATTTAATTATAAACCCTAGTTTTGTCAGGTGCGCGTATAGTATTACATTTGAGAATACACCAAAACATCCACACTTTGAAACAAAATTTATACCACATTTACACATTACGAGAACAAATAAAGACAGTTTGTTTAACCAACCGCAACGTTTAGTGAAATTTGATTAGCAATAAACGTCACTAAATAAATTCCATATTTCGTGAAAAGTTGAACAAAATATATTGTCTACACCGGCATAACACTAAAATATAATATCTACACATTCGGCTAAAATTACGCCAAGCTGATCGAATTCGAAATTCCTCTTGAAGTTTACAACTGTAGCGATATGGTACACGTGTTTGTTACTTTACATTCATAATTTCGATTGTAACTCATATATAACAAAACAACTTACAATTAAAGTGAATGTATATCTTCTAAATACAAAACGCTGGTAAATTTATTTAATTCGTTACATAAATACGAACATTCACAATAACATATAAAACAACTTAGAAATTGCACTAACCTTAGCGAAACCTTCTTACCGGAAAGACACAATGAACTACGAACAGGATATGGGTGTTTCACAGCCTGCGAGATACCTACATGAAATTGCATCTATCGATTTTGTTGACAAAAATCATATTTTATACACGCAGTCATTACAATTTGTTTACATAACATATATAAAACGTTAAATTGTCATTATGTAAAATGAACATACAGTTATGTGTTTAACATGATTCATTACGGTAAATGATTAAAATAAAATTGTTTATTTTAGACCGATGATTCTTTACTATTAATTATGTAATTTTGTAATACCTCAAGGAAATTCTTCGTCTGATGGTTTCTATCCGTTTCGGATAATCATACAGATTATTTTAACTTTCTGCACTCCTCCAGGGAATAAGTCAGTTGTATTCGTGTCAAACCAGGTCCTTAAATTTCTCAGCCATGATATTCTCAGTCGCCTCTTTCCAAGTACTTTTTCCTGTAGTATGGACTGCAATAAGTAAAATCTCTGTTCATTTCTCACGAGATGTCCCAGAGACTGAAGCTTTCTTATCTTCACTGTGTTAATAACTTCCCTACCTTTCTTCATCTTTCTAAGAACTTCAACATTAGTTATATGTGCTGTCCATGAAATGCTCAGTATTCTATGGTAAAGCCACATTTCGAAAGATTCGAAGGAAATTAAGAATCCAAAATTGGGTCAATTTGTGAAGTTTGAAGTTGATACAGAAGAATGGAAGCATAGCCTGTTTTAAAAACTCCAAAATGCCCCCACCACCGCCATTAGAGCTCAAACAAATTGTTTTTGCATGAACATACATCCAAAAAGTTTTTTTTTCACAACAACCAATATATGATAGTTTATCTCATTGTATATACTTACCATAATCTATCAAAGTTAACGATATTATGTTGGTTATTAATTTAAAAATTTAGGTGTGGAGAAGTGAGAGCTTTATATTACATACTTTACTTCAGGATCATGTGGGTTATAGTTCATTTAGTAACAACATGGACAAAAATATTACCTTGCTTTTCCATAGGGCCTTCTGATATTCATGACTGTTTCTGCCTTGTGTTTACTTGTTAAATATAATTAATTCACTACTGACTCGGAACACAAAGATTTTTATAGGTAAAAAGTAAAAGTTTTACCTTATACCCTGAACCGGTTTTCGCTTTTAAAAAGCTTCTTCAGAGGCTCTAAGGGATTATCAGACCATTACTGCCCCCCCCCCACACACACACACATACACGGAAGTACCATAATGCTTTGATATTTTCATGTATATATCTGGTATAATTGAGCTATGCAGTCTAATTTCTGAATGGCACATGTAATAAGACATATGTATTAAGCAAGTAAATAAACAAATATTATTTCAAATGCAAGCAGTGGCGGATTATCCATAATGCTACGGTACGCTGCAGCATCGGACACCAGGTCCTCAGCTGTCAAAGAGGACACCATCCAGATAAGTTTAGAGTTGAAATTGTAATAACAGACAAACTTATAGCTGAATTGACTAAGCGAAGCAAAGCTTATTATCACATTATGCAATTGGTTGCTTTTCTTACGCAGTTATTAACCATGAAGAGTGTCGAGTTGGAAAATCAAGCGAAAGCTCTTATAAAGTTTACTCAAATTGAAGTACTTTGATCCACGAGTCAAGTTCCAAGAAAGAGGTTTTTTAAATCATTCGAATGCTGATGATAGATTCCATGATACTGCAGTTTTTCCGCTCAAAGTATTAAACTGGATTATTTACTGTAAATATAATTATTTCACTATTGACTCGGAACACAAAGTTTTTTATGGGTAAAAACGTAAAAGTTTTACCTTATAACCTGAACTGGGGCCTCAAGTTCAGCTTCTTCTTCAAGAAGCTTTTTAAAAGCAAAACCCGGTTCAGGTTATAAGGTAAAACTTTTATGTTTTTACCCATAACAAACTTTGTGTTCCAAGTCAATAGTGAAATAATTATATTTAGTTAAGTAACGGACATGTCATGGACAATGAACTCCAAGAATTTATTATAAAATGATTGATGTATTTCCGAATATATACATTACTTATCGTCTGCTTTTGACGATTCCAATTGCTGACTGTGAATCTGAAAGATCATTTTCTGCATTAAAGGTATGTTGAGTTCAACTATGAGAGAGGAGATCTTCATTAGCAAGGTTGAATATTGAAACCGTGATAGTTGAATCACTCGATTTAGAAGAAATTATACAAGGCTTTGTTAAGGCAAAATAAAAAAAAGTGGATTGTTTAGTATTTTCTAAGCTTAAGTACTCCTATGCTCAACGTAATCACTGTTTATCTAAATATTTGTTGTAATTTGTGAGTTTAATAAAATAAATGTTAACTTTCAATATTGTGTATGCCATTCACCAATGTAAATAATGGATAGAAAGTTGAATTTTGAATCAGAGGGGGGGGCACCAGTCCGATGGCAGCATAGGGTACACGCGTATCTAATCCGTCCCTGAATGCAAGATGCGTTTTACTTTATTTTATAAGGCGCTAATCCAAATCGAAATTAGCATAATGGATGTCATTTAATAAAATATATGTGATATCTGAAATAATATTTATTTATCCCTTTTATTACCACTGGGACAAGAGGTGACATTAATTACGGTACTTGGTTTGCCCCATTAATATCATCCAAGTGTATGAATGGTACTTGCTGACATAGCAGCTTTATACGTTGTCCGTCTATTAGCCCATGTGTAGGTCTCTATCTTTGAGCTATTAATTAAGTTAACCACAGTACTGAATTATTTTGTTTTGGTCTGTCTTACTAATGTAAATAGTAACAAACAAATGAAACATAAGACTTTGTTTAAAAAAAGAATTTTTGTAGGTTTTGTTACAACCTTTAAAAAAAGCCTACAAAAATGCTTTTTTTAAACACTTTCCTGTTTGCAGACCCTCTTCATGTCTGTACCCTCTGAATGGTATACTTTGGGTACCAAGAGACTTATCACTTTTATTATAGGCATTTTTTTGGGGGGGTTTTTGCATGTAAAGAAATTATAAATTACATCACTCGCAGACATATATTTAGAAATTATGTGTGCTCATTGACTTGTTGAAATTTGATAACTGAGACTTTGACTCACTTGTATTCAATAACCACAAAGTTCGATATAGCAAAATAAATATTGATTTAATACAAAATCTATATTAATTTATTATTACGTCAAAAAACCTTGGTTATGTCTACTAAAAACAAATAAATCTTTCTTTCTGTTTGCCCAGATGATAATCTTTCCTTCTGCCCGAGATTTTTTTTTTTTGTTTAACTAAAATATCATAATGTTATTTAATCAAGGATTAAATTTTATAAGACAATTGGAATACTCACATTGACGTATGCAAATGAGGCATGGGTCATGACAAAAAAAGGAATGTGGCAAGATTTTAGAGTGCTGAAATGCAGTTTCTTCAAAATACTTTAAATTATACATTGCAAGATATAATAAGGAATGAAAATATCAGAGCAGAACTAAGTAAAGGCCATAAATGAAATTATTTCAATTTACAGAAGACAATGGTGGGATCATCTGCTAAGGATGACAGAGGATAGATTGGTGAAAGTGGCACTGAACTATAAAGCCATTGGTAGAAGAGACACGGGTCATCCGAGGATGAGATGGGTGCCGGAACAGGTTTATATAACCTAATCCTTGAAGAGGAGAAGAAGAAGAAGATGTTATTTATCCAATGTATTTTTAGGCATTCTGAAGCCCCCTGTTCATCCCCCTTGAGTCCTGTTACTGTCTTGAATGTACACAGATGTTCTACAGGCATGGGGCTTGAACGGCAAGTACTGAATTGAAAACTTTTCTTTCAATTGTAAGGAGTAAACGCAGTGTTTATAGGGATATAATCGCATCTTGAAGGTATTGGAGATTTCTAGATCAATGAACTACCTCTACACTATCACTACAAGATGATGGGTCTTACTTATCTTGGAACATGCAGTATGATTCATCTTTCACTTTCTACATTATATTACTGTTATTTAATTGTGAGTAATTGTTATTTAACAATGTAATTGTTATTTAACTGTTATTTTGATTTTCAGTAAAATTTACCATTCGGACTTCTATAAAGTTCAGTTCTTTCACTTGTTATCTTGTATCCGTGGGTGTATATTCTCTATCCATGGGTGTATATTCTCTGGCAGCACAGGGCCAGTCTTTCATTACCTGTCCTATTCAAATGCCTGCATCAACTCAGTTTGTAACTTTTGCTTCTTTCTTCTAAATAGAAAGTGTTTAAATGTTTGCTGGTATCACAATTCTTTTTGATTATGGTAAGTACAGCCTTTGACACCCCATACAAATTTCATCTCCACTAACTCTTAGTACCAATTTCATTAAAAAAATTTTCCTTTTTTCATCCAAAAAAAAAAAAAAAAAAAAAAATGGTTGGAATACAGAACCTATACCCGAGCCATTCAGTATGTAACTCTGATATCTTGATGCGACAATGCCAACTATACACGAGAATCTTTACATTTACTGTACACTGCACAGTGCAAAACAGACCATGTGGCAGTACAGTACTGTTGACTATGTTGTCACTCAGTTACTATGGTGACACACCAACCACATATATCAAACGTCACCGTCGCTTACTCAACAGCTCAAAACTATATTACATTTGTTGCATTTTATATTTCAGGATCTGGGAGTAGAAAGGGCGAATATGAAAATCATGGTAATGGGAAATCACGTTTAAAGTTTGTGAATACTCTCAGGATAGAAAGGGCGAATATGTATTTCAGTATTAAAAAACATAGATTCTGGTTAGTTTACACTTTTATTTTAAAATAATTAATAAGTAAAATAAAAAAATAATAATATAAAATATATTAGCCCTTACTCCTCCAATATTACAGCACTTAGCTCTCAGCCGGTTTTATACAGTCCATACATTTCAATGCTCTTTACAAAATACTAAGGGCGAATATATATGTGATAGTGGTATTACTGTGTTCTTAACATGTCAGAAAACAGGATTCTGTAAAAAAAATTGATTTTTTTTTTATTTGCCCTTTCTCCTCCGAGCTCCTGATTTGGAAAAATGTTTTGACACAATGTCTATCATCTTTTGCAGTCTTTCCATTTTTAAGAATCTTAGCATTTAAAATATGTATATTGTGTATTCACTGAAACTAAGCATTGATACTTGACTATTTTGTATTTTAAAATACAAAATCAAACAATAGGTATTTTGCCTTCATTCCAAATAATCACAACTCTGAATTCTCTCTCTCTCTCTCCCTCTCTCTCTCTCTCTCTCTCTCTCTCTCTCTCTCTCTCTCTCTCTCTCTCTCTCTCTCTCTCTCTCTCTCTCTCTCACACACACACACACACACGGATGGACGCACGCATGCACACACACACAAGGTGCTCTTAGAAATAAGAAGTTAAAATTAAACTAACTAAAATATATTAATACTAGCAGATACCCACGGCTTCGCATGCGAATATTTGTATATGATTGTTGTGGTAACTGTCGAGTTAGTAGTTTGTACCCCGGTCTGAGGATCGACTAATTTTAATGTAAAATGATAACCATCTTCTCCTCTGCAAAACATTAAAGGGTACTGTAAAACATCATAAGCTCGATGTGTTTCTGCAATTCGATGTAGCGTATGATCCCTCGCACGGATTATTATATCAAGTTTATCGCATTCCTGGTTAACTAAAACTACTGCCACCTCATTAGTTGTCGTTGCATTGTAGTGACCCTTGTGCTCTTCATTATTTTCTATTCGATCAGCATGAATCACAATATTGTACTGATTATTATTCGCAGATGTTACAAATTCAAACGCATTTTTCAGTTCACTAACATATGGGTTGATTGCGTGAAGTAAATTTTGAAGTTCTGTTACTAATGGCTTATCCAAGTTACGAATATGATTCATTCTTGTTTCAGATTGCTGTAAATAATCAGCTATGAAATACACCTGTAGAAATTTTGGTACTTCGTTTTGTGTATGGAGTAATGATACCATGAGGTGATATACTTCCCATTGACTTTTGAAAGTAGGCATGAAGCTCCCTTCGACTATTTCATTGACTCCTAATGATGTAAATTGAAAAGCTGAAGTTTACGATCTTAATGCGTTCAAAAATGTTTTCGATAAAAGATGTTTTCCATTTAATAATGATTTTAATGGTTCTGGAGGAGGAAGTATGGGATCTAATCGCATTTTTCCTGCAGAGCAACATAATTCATGTGATTCATTTTTCCACTTTAAAGCTTTGCAATGAGGGCAAACCATACTCGGTAACCCGATATCTGTTTCATTCGCGTAGTTAATAACTGGATTATAATTGAAACCACTATTTAATTTTGCATTCCATCGTAAAGTAGGACCTCGCAATCTGAGAGTCGCTTGCCTGCGTCTTTGTGTCGCTAATCTATTTTCACGAATCGTAGGACTTTCAACCCGTGAGACTTCTTCTAATCCAGATCTTTCTGAAGAGTTTCCATGAGCTGATTGCATTTTGACTCTTTCAACGTCATTTTCAGATGCTCTAAGACGCCTCTTTCTTTCTGCAGCAGCAGTAGATCTTCCTAAACATGATCGTCTTTTTGGCATTGCAAAGCTAAAAAAAGGGAAATGTATTTATTTGATCTATACTAATAAATCTCTAGGGGGCAATTAATAATTTATACAATACAATACATATTGCACATATTACTTACCGATGACATAAAATAACGAAAAAAGGCACTGATACTACATCATTGACGCTCATCGCATAATTCTCGATGAAGTAGGTTAAGTATAATTCTCGACAATTAATTATTCCTACAGCACATAGGCATACTGAATATTCAAATGTCGAAGAGTATGGTTTGTCAGAATCAAATTGTACTATATAATCAATGTTACAATATAATCAAACAATGAATTACGTATTGTTTATATGAATTCCATATACTGATAAGAATTCCATATCCCTACTAAAATGTAAATATTCAAATGGACTAACTGATATCAACACTATTTGTATTATTCTATACGAATAAACATTTTATCTAATTGTGTTTTGTTTGTAAATATCTACTAAATTATCAAATTTTGATTTTACGTATCAAGTAAAATATCCATGAATGAATTGTAAATATCCATGAATGATGGATCTATTGCTTCGCACTTTTTGGATATTCATAACTTACAATATAAGAATATTATTAATATAGATGTACCATTAACAATTTACCAACTCGACAGTTACCATAACAATCATATACAAATATTCGCGATCGAAGCTGCGGGTTTAAAGAAATGACTTTTTTGCAATAACTTCGGTTCTTTTTAACCTATCGTTATTCGCGATCGAAGCTGCGGGTTTCAAAAATGCATTTTTTTGCAATAACTTTGGTTCTTTTTAACCTATCGTTATCAAATAAAGTGGAAAAGCTTCTGTTGGGTACCTGCTATCAGCGTGCAACATTTCATTGAAATTGGTTCAGTAGATTCTTAGATTACCGCGGACAAACGTAGACCCCCCTAGAGATTTATTATATAGATGACACATAACAGCATTATTTTAGATAAAAATTAAAAAAAAATTTTACCTCAATGCATGAGCCAGTTTTTACTCCTTAGGAGCTTCATCAGAGGCAGCTGTAATGAGTGAAGACTGGCTCAGGTTGAGGTAAAACTTAAAAATTTTTTATCTAAAATAATTGTCTTCCTTAATTCTGTCTGAGGCTTTCATGGCCAGCTTCAACGTTATGAAAACTTCAGTTTGCCGGGGTGTAAGGTCGTGGTCCAAGGTTGTTTGATATTAATATTATATTATATTCTTGGATTCTGTTGTCCATGATGTGACCGTTGATTAACTAATTACAAGTATAATACTACTGACTCGGAACACAAAGCTTTTAAATATATATTAAACTTCCACTATGAACATTCACTTTTTGGTTTTGTTACCCAGACGTTTCGACGTGGTATTCGTCTTCTTCAATGGGATTTAAATACTGAATGTCTGTACAGTAACGGTTATGGGATGTAGGTGTGTGTGGTGGGGGTTGCTGTGGGAGGGAATTGGCGCTGGGATTCAAATTTTGTGTTGGAATCAGTGTATCGAAAAGTATGTGTGATCTATAATGTAATTGTTCGTTTAATATGTTGTTTGGTTGTAGTGTGTGATATCTGTATATTTCAAATTGTTCTGCTGTGTTTAGTTTTCTACTTTTAGGTAAGTAGTGTAGTATTTCCATGTTGTGCTCTATGTTTGTGTAACTGTGGTTTTTGTTTTGTAAATGTGTGGCAAATGTGGAATGTATGTAGTTTGTGGTGAGGGCTTTTAAATGTTCAGAATATCTAGAGGAAAAAGATCTTCCCGTCTGTCTGGCCGATGTAGAACTGGTGACAGTCATTGCAGTTTAATTTATAAACCCCTGTTTTGCTGCATGTATCTGTGTCTTTGTTAGTATTATTTATGTGTTTCATGATGGTGTTGTTAGTTCTGTAGGCTAGTTTATCCTAAATGTGTTAGCAATTTTGTGTGTGTTGGAATTGTAGTATGTGAGTGTGATGTATTTACTGGGTTGTGTGCTGTTGGTTTTATGTGTTTTACTTTTTGTGTTTAGGATGCGTTTGTGTAGTTTGTTTATTAAATCGGGATTGTAACCATTTTTGACTGCTATATACTGTATTTAATTGTGTTGAGTTCTTCTTGGTAGTCATGTGTATTTAGGGGTATTGATGTGAGCCTATGGAGCATATAGTTGAAAGCTGCATGTTTGTGTTGAGTTGGGTGGTTGGAAGAGTTATGTATGACCATGTCTGTTGTGGTGGGTTTTCTGTATATTTTGTATGTGTGTGTGTTGTTTGTTTTGGTAATTGTAATGTCCAGGAAGTTTATGCTATTGTTTTGTTCTAATTCAAGTGTGAATTTTAATTTTTGATGTATAGTGTTAATGTATTTGTGGAAATTTTCAATTTGTCTTTTGTTGCCATTGTAGGAGTAAAATGTCATCAACGTATCTGTGCCAATATATTATTTTGTTGGTATATTTGTTATTGTTAATATGTGTTCTTGTTCTATGGTATGTAAGAATATTTCGGCTAGTATACCTGATATAGGGGAGCCCATGGGTAGTCCATCTGTTTGTGTGTAAACCATGTTATTGTGTGAGAAATAATTTTGTTCAGTGATAATTTTAGTGAGATGGATGATCTCTTTAATGTGTGTTTCAGGTGTGTTATTAAGTTTTAGTAACTGTTCTAATGTAGTTATAGTTTATTTTATGGGTACATTGGTGTATAGGTTTGTTATGTCGAATGAAGCTATTGTTGAATTGTGTGGAATGTGGACATGTTGAGTTTTATTCACCAGGTCTAAATTATTTTTGACGGAGGTGTTGTTTGTTAAATTTATGTTATTTCTGATTAATTTATCTAAGTGTCTAGCTATTTTGTGTGCAGGTGCTCTTGTGTGTTGTTTATAAGTGGTCTGATGGGGACATTAGGTTTGTGTAATTTTGGTAATGCATTCAGTGTAGGGGGGTTTGGTTTAATTTTGTTCAGATATTTGATGTTGTCAGGTGAGATTATGTGTTTTGTGTTATTTAACATTTTATTTATTTGTTTGTGATATTTTGGGGTGGGGTCTTTATTTAATTTGGTTATGTTGTTTTCAGTAAAAAATGTTTCGATTTTGTTATTTAAATCCTGTTTTTCTATTATGACGTTTATGTTACCTTTATCTGCTTTGAGTATGGTTAGGTTGTGTTATTGTAATTTACGTTTTATATTTTTTAGGTTTTGGATTTCGTTGTTATGGTGTTTTTGTTCGTGACGAAAAGGTCTTTTTCGTCATGAAGTTGCAATTCATTCAACACCGATTTTAGTAAATCAAAATAAGAAATCTGATGACGATAATATGTTAACACGGTTGTATAATATGATGTACAATAGTTTAGAAAAACAAGATAGCATGTATAACAGTTTAGAAAAACAAGATAGTAATTTTAGAGAATTAAAAAATGAAATCAATGAAATAAAAAATAGTTTCAATGTTAAACTTGATGAGGTAAACATTAAAGGCCCTCTCCAACAACAATATACATTCTGCGTTTGCCACACACATACACACACATAACCATAGCTACACCAACATAGATACTAATCTTGAAATATTACACCTTTTACCCAAAGGTCGAAAACTCAACACAGCTGAACAGTATGAAATATACAAACACCACAAACACAACCAAACAACATACTAAACGACCAGTTACAATATAAATCACATACACTTTTTGACACAATCATACAAAATACAAACAATAATTTGGATCCCCGCGCCAATCCCCTTCCTCTACACACCACCCCCACTATACCTTCCAAGCAACAACTGTTACTAAGTACTCGCAGTCTGTTTCTAAGCTGACGAAGGCGAATACGACGCCGAAACGCGTTCAACGAAAAAGACAAGTAAGTTTTCACAAGAGAAAGTTTCAATATTATATTAATTGTAGTGCTGTGAAAGAAGATGATGAACAAACAAGACAACAATTAAAATGAATGAACAAAATAATAAATTTGACGCTAGATTTGATGAACAGAATGATAAAATTAAAAATAATTTTACTGAAAAATTGAATGAGATCAGAAATGAAATAAAACCAGTTAATAAAAATGTTGAGAAAACCAATGAAATATTTGAAACTAACTTTAACAAAGTAGAACAGAGTATTGAGAAAGTGGTAGAGTCAGTAGAGGAACAGATTAAAAGTAAGGTAAATCAGATAGTTAATACAACGGTAAGTAACAGTGGTAGTAATATGACGAAAATTAGTGAAGGAATAATTAACAAGGTGAGTAATAACGATAATTATAGTAATAAGGTAACAAGTGATAACAATGATATTAAAAATGGTGATGTAATTGAAAACGTGGTATCAGAGAGTGATACATTGAATAATGATAGTGGCGATGAGAGTTTAGTAGGAGTAGAAATTAGTGATGAGGTAGTAGTTGTTAATGAGAGTGAGAGAGAGTGTGAGGAGAGGTTAGGTGAATATGGAGGGCAAAAGGCAAATTTCCCCTGTAGTATAAGTGGAGTAAAGACTCCACATGTGTTTTATGAGGACAAAGGTTCCTCCAGAGGTTATGTGGGAGACATGGTGTCTCCAAAGAGTCCCTTAAGTTGTTGTCGTGATGTATCTGGTAAAGCCAGGAAGTATTTTAGTGATTTTATGTTGCCCTTTGCATGGAATGAGTTGGTTCAGGGGCGTAGTGACAGGTGTTATGGTGATGAGAGATGTTTTGAGAGAGAGTTGTGTGCAGATAGGGAGATAGAATTATTTCAGTTAAAGAGAAATTATGAAGAGTTGATAGAGAGGTTAGAAGTGGAGAAGATAAACAATATGAAATACTTACCTTGTGAAATAAAGATTGATGATTATTTTGAGGATGCTGTTGTAGATGATAAACACTTACCTAATGATGTAATTGATATAGTGGAGGAGTATAATGATAAAATAACTTACCTTATGTTAACCAAAAATACTGATGGAGACAGGACTAAAATTACCAATGTAGACGGGCTTTATGAATTAATGGGAGACAAAAATGTAGTTAATTACTATGTCAATATAATTAACGAAAATAGTCATTACAATAATAACTATAATGTAATATGTGCCGATAAAAATGATTTATGTTATAAATACACCAGACTAATACATGATGACGGGGGCTAGATAAAAACTCAGTGAATGGACATTTTAAATATTTTAGTTTGTGGTAATGACCTGGCTAGATTATGAAATGAGGTGTGGTAAACAGAAAAATTAATGATGAAGAATTTGTAAATAAATTTATAGTGAAATTAATTGTGTCTATGTTGTAAGGTGTGCTTTATGTAAACAATGTGTATATGTAGTAGAAATTGATGTAATAATAATAATATTTTGGCAGACTAAATAAATAATTAGGAAGGTGATAATAAATGAATTGTAATTGTTTTGGAAGAAAGTAATTAAAATGACTTGTGTTTTCAAGAATTGATTGAATTAAATAATTTTAGATGTTTAAATATTTTTGATTGATTTAAAATGTTATATAAAGAGATTTTGATGATGAATTTAAATTATTTGTATGAGATTTAAACTTGATAATAAATAGTCAATGAATAAATGTAGACTGTATTTAGTAGTGGAATCATATGTTTGCTATAATGTTTCAGAAGATACATGGAGTTGTGTACATGATTTGGTGGTAACAATTGTTTATATTTTGTGTCTATGACAGTATGTGAGTAATGTAATGTAAGTATGAATTTTATAATGCAATTTATATAAAGTAAAATGTTTAATGTTTGAATGGTTAATTATAGATGAAGTTCACAGATGAAAAAATTAAATAATAATATATCCAAACATATAAGAATTTGCCCACTGTGAACTGTAGTAGCAGTATAAGTGTGAACCTTATATGTCTTTTGGTAGTTTCCCCAATTTTCGGGCGGTCACGGCTTCACCGAACCCTGACCGTGGATTTATAATGCAAGTATATTCCAAATTGGTGAACATAGAAATTAACCGGGGGGTAACTCAGGGGAAACTACATAACTATGGAACAGCGGCTATCATCGAAGGTGGTGATAGTACCGTAATAAGGGTGTGTGAATCATATTTAGTAGGATTACTGGTGTCCTTGGACATCAGTAATGCCGAATTTTATATAACATTGAACCAAGAACGGTATAGGCAGCGTCTATACCATATATACGTAAACTTCAGTTCTTGGGGAGGCAAATGGGCGCCACAGTCCAACACCAGGAAACAATAGTGTGTGTGGAAAAGGAGCTGGCCGTTACAAGCCAGGGGCACAGATAACGCATCTGTGTATAAGGCAAACGCTCGATCCGGTTTATCCGGCGGGTGGTTACCTAATTGTAACTGGGTAAAGGGAGGAATTTAAGAAAATTGATGCAGTAGGAGGGTAGCTGAGAAATCAGTGAGAGGGTGACGACATCTGTAAACAGCGGGCGATCAATTTCACTTCCTCTATAGAGAGAGTTGGTGGTCGACGACCCAGTTCCTGTTCAGTAATAGTTGCTATAACTATGACTCGATGATTAGTGATGTATTTCCCTTATGAGAGCAAACGATTTTAAGTACTAGATACAATGGTAATGATTTCAGATAACATTTTATGATGATAGCTATATAATTTTGTGTATTTGTGTTAATTGTATGCAGTATGTTAGGGGTAAGGATTATAAACATGTGTACTTTGTATAATTTTTGAAATGTATCTAGAGAAAGGTCATTCACATGACAGTGAAACATCAGCTGACTGCTGGGGTTATATATGTAGCATGTCACTTATAAGTGATTTTTATCAATATAATTAAATATTTCAATAATAAATTTTCAATGTGTTTAAAATGTTTTAAGTTAAATGATGTAATTAATTTGAAATAGCTGTAAATTTTAATTGGGTAATAAAGGTTAGGAGTTGGGTGATAAAGATTTATATAAGGCATATGAATCAGTCAGAGTTAAGGTTAAATGGGTGTTAAACAGAATAAGAGTTTGTGAATAAAAGTAGTATAGAAAACAGAGTATTAATAGTGACACAGTAGCGATAGGGAGTAAATGTAGAGTAATGAGAGGGAAGTAATTGAAGAATAATTAGCTGATGGTGGAATTTTGTAAAGGGGTGGTGTGATAAGGAGTCCTCAACGAAAAGCGTTGTGGCGGGAGGTGAACCGTATGTTCGTTGGCGGGGTTACCTAGGGGGAGTCCTGGAACCAATAAGGGGATGAGCATAGGCAGGGAACATACGTCCTAAGTACAAAGAGTGTAGAGGGTATTTTGTTATAAGGGTAGAATGATTTGAGATGAGTTAGAGTAGTAAGTTAGTGGAGATAAATGTTTTGAGGGATTGTGGTCATACTAGGTAGATCTGTTAGTGATTGTTAGAGTCAGAAAGGGGGTTGAGTTATATTTAATCACCCAACTGTAAATCAAATTAGGATGAATATTGTAACGTAACAAAAATATGGTCCCCTACGTTACATAAAACATTTATAATTCACAAACTAAAAATAAAAATAATAATTGTCAGTAATAATAAAAGGTCAGAAAAATAAACCATTATTAAATGAATGAATAATCCCCAAATAAGAATACAAGATAAAAGAAAAATTAAGAATGTTTATAAATACAAACTATTAAGTGTTCAGTGAAAAGGGTAAACGATAAACATTGACAAGTAATGTAAAACCTAACTTAGACAGTTTTAGAATGATTACTGAATTAACTGAGAGGAGAATAATTAATTAGTGCATGATTTATTTTATGAAAATGTACATGTTATTATGTTTTATCATGTTGTGTTATTATCATGATATTTATGTTGTTTTTTGTATGTAGCAAGTGAAGCAATTGTTTTAAGAGAATATCAATTAACTGATGTTAATTTCATTTTTATGTTATCAAATATATCATTATAGAACTGGTGTTAAACTTTATAAAATTAAATGTTTTGTATAAATGTACTTATTTAGTACGCGGATTATAATTGTAAACTTGGCCAGAAAGGCAATAATTGTTAATGAGATACCAAAGGGTTTATTTTAATTACATCATAAACAAATGAAGGATTCTATACTAATGTAGGTAATAACAAATTAAAATCAGAATGAGATAAAAATGTAATGATAGGCCACAAACCAGTAACATTGTATAGGAAGTCGGGTCAGAAAAGTTAGGTAACAAAATTTGTAAAAAACACTAAGTATAAGGTAATGAGTTAGGAGAAATCAATAATAATTATTGATAGCAGATAAGTAACTTCAATTTAAATAAAATCTTAAAATGTAATAGTGCAATTATGCCGAAAAGTAATATTTTGTAACAAGAAAATAGTACTTGTTACAATACGCAGATTAAGAGGAAACGACAGCAAAATGTATATAATTTAATAACAAACAATATGTAAAGGTATAATATGATATAATGTAAATTTAGTACGGGAGTATTTTAATAAGTGCAAGAACATTGTATGATTATGGTTCTAGGATTATAAATATTATCCAATAAGAGAACACTGACTGGTTGTCAAGGACGACAAAATGGAATAAAATTTGTTTATTCGATTATTGAATCATTATCCATGAACGAGGACAGTTTAGTTTTGATGAACTTAGAAAAAATGATAAAATTAAATAAAATAAATTAATGAGTAAACAAAATTAAATAATAAATAACCAAAGGAAAGCTCATTGACTTTTGACGGTCACATATAAAAGAGTACTATTAAGCCTATCAACTAAAATTGACGAAAATCTAAAGGAAGAACTTTACCAATAAAACTCAGTATAATGAGTAATCATTAAATTTAATTAATAGACAAATGAAGAGAAATAACTACCTGAATGAATTAAATAATCCAGTATTCTAAAGAACGAAAGAGGAACTTAAAATTGTACTCGAACCTCACTTTCCATGACTCGATAGAGAAAGCATATTTTGACACAAAATACAGTGAAACCCATAACCACAAGAACTGGACATTGGTGAACAGTAAGGATCGGCATTTCTGCGTCATCCCAGGACCAAGACATCAAACTTTATTTCCAACTTGGAGTGAAGACTGGCAAGGATTTATTCATCTGTACCTTGGCGTTGATCAAACATCTCGAAGCACGAGGTTAGCTGTGCACGGCCATTACAAGAAACGATGTTGTCGGACGGTAAACTCCACTTATTTTAAATATTAATTAATAAGAAGTTAGTAATAGATTGTAATACCTTGTAATCCTATTTTTGCATTTTCTGACCTTACTAATAGTTGAAAGAACCTTCATACCCTGTGTTTAAGAAAAACAATAATAATTAAAAGTAATGTATAACCCTGAATTCGATAATTAATCGATTCATTCCAGTACGATCGATTTGTATCTTCGTAAAGGAAGAACCTTTGTTTTCAAGGAAAAATATAAAATAAAGAATAATTTTTGAAATTGACGATTTCTTATCATTTGTATAATATTTAGTGCTTGTTGAATGAGTTGTAATTTATATAGAGAGTGTAACGTGGGAAGTATTGTGAGTGGAACAACTAACCTACAATACCCTGCTGACTGTGAACCACAGCGCTAGCTCGCGGACAGCTGTTGAATTACAAGAGAAGAGAAACGGATTTAAGGAGTTTACTCTACTCTCTCAAAACCTGGACTAGGCTTGAATAAGAACCTTAGAATTACATAATATATCAACTGGTATTGAACGTTATCATTACAGAAGGTACTAAATTATTATATAAAATTGAGATATTCTTAATATTTGATTAAGATCACCCATTAAAAGATATTATTTCTTTACAAATAACCTGACATTGCGGTTTTTAAGAGAAACCACTTAACACTTAATAAATAATTTAAATCACAACAGCACATTTATTACGAAGGAAAAAAGATCGGAACTAGGAAGAAACGAGATATTATAAATTGGCGCTCAACTTGTAGGGCTTAAGTTAAGTAAAACGTCGATTCCATAACTATTACTTAATTTGAGCAGACAACTATTGGAGACAAAAAATGCATAATACCAGAGGTAGGTCACAGAAGAGAGCAGAAGACACGGAGAAGGAAGAAATTGGACAGGAACAAGAAATAGAAATAGTCATGGATAGTGAAATGGCACAACAGATAGGCGATAAAGAAGAAACTGAAGTAGTTATAGACACGGAAAATGAGAAACAAGCGGGGGACAAAGCGGAAGCCAGCGGAGAACCAAATTGGCACGAAATAATGAAATTTATGGCAGAACAATTTAGGAAACAGGAGGAAAACTCAAAGAAAATAAATGAGGAAAATAAGGAAAACTTGAGGAAACAAAATGAAACCTTGAGCGAAAAATTCGACAAAATGGAGGAGGAAAACAAGGAAAATTTTGGGAAACAGGAGGAAACTTAAAAGAAACTTAACGAAAGGTTTGACCGGAATGATGAGGGTTTAAGACAAATGAAGGAAGAGATCAGACAAATAAATGAAGAGAATTTAAGGCGGATTAATGAAAGAATTGAGAATGTCTATGTGACAATTAACCAAAAGGTGGATAAAAACAATGAAGTTAGGAAACAAGAAATAGCTGAAACAAATGAAAAATTAGAAAAAAACAACGAAACAGTGGTACAAGTCCGTGAGGAAATACAAAATAAAATAAACAACGTAAAAAATGAAAATAAAACTATATAAATATAATAGATATTTACCATATATCCGTCGTGCGACTTCGTTTTTCTCGTCTTATTTTGACGCGTTTCGGCAACGAATTGCCATCTTCAGAATCTTAATCACTCATATGAGATCGTTAAAAAATTAAAAACACTAAAATCATTACGGTAAAAGTGCACTTTTACGATATTGGAAACTCACAGACGCGAACATGAAAGTTTATGTTTCTCGCGTGGACTATATCGATCGACTGCTTTCACGTGGACAATATCGATCAACTGATTCACTGTTTATATAGCCACTGATAAACCTGTTTTGCTTATTATAGCCCATATGTACTGTGACATTTCATTTACTGGCGCCCGTGTGCAAGTATTGCCGTGTCGTATGTAATGTCACATATCGTCACGTGTCGTACCGTGTAAATGAAATGTCACAGTACATATGGGCTATAATAAGCAAAACAGGTTTATCAGTGGCTATATAAACAGTGAATCAGTTGATCGATATTGTCCACGCGAAAGCAGTCGATCGATATAGTCCACGCGAGAAACATAAACTTTCATGTTCGCGTCTGTGAGTTTCCAATATCGTAAAAGTGCACTTTTACCGTAATGATTTTAGTGTTTTTAATTTTTTAACGATCTCATATGAGTGATTAAGATTCTGAAGATGGCAATTCGTTGCCGAAACGCATCAAAATAAGACGAGAAAAACGAAGTCGCACGACGGATATATGGTAAATATCTATTATATTAATATAAGCGACTTGGAGACAACTAACCTAAAATGTATTATAGAAAATAAAACGATGGTTGAAGGAATCCAACAGGAGACTGTAGAAAGATGCGAACAGATTAAACAAGAGGTACATCAAATGCAGGAGGAGAATAAGGAAGGAATAGCACAAGTACATACTGACCTTGGTGAACGAATGGAAAGAGTATATAATAACTTAAACAATGTCGAAAGCCAAGTAAGTACGAATAAAGAGAAGCTCGAGGAAATCCGTCGACGCGAGATACAACTACAAGAAGAAGTGGATTCATGGCGGGATAGAACATGCCAAAATACTTATATCACCAACAACGATAACCGGGAATTAATCAATTTTAGGAATTACAAACGTAACCCCATGGAGTTTCTGAAGAGTGTAGAAGAGATGATAGCAAGGAATAGAGAGACCCGGTGGAATGTTATCCGAGGAATGATCGATGAGATGTTCAAGGATACCCATGACAATTGGTGGACGGCAGTGCGTCCCGACATTCAAAATATAACAGAATTTAAAAAACAGTTTAGGGAGAAGTATTGGTCGGAGTCGACCCAAAATATGGTGAGAAATAATTTAAGCAATGGTCGGTATGAGGCAAACGTAGGACAATCTCCCACATCATACTTTCTAGGCAAGGTGTGCATGGCCCGTAATCTGGAGCCCAGAATTCCCGAAGAGTGTTTGGTGATACAACTCTCATACCATTACGAGGAAGGGATAAAGAACGCCCGAATATATAGCCAGATTAAGACTATCCAAGCTATGGCTAACTTTTTAGAAAATTATGAACATGAGGGACAGTATCAAAGGAACCGCATAATAAATACTAAATACAATAGATACAACGGCAACGACCCCCAACAAAATCCAAACAGTAATAATAATCATCAAACAAACCAAAATGGTAACCAGAAAAGAACCCATACTAACAATCCAAATAATAATCAAAGGAATAATAATTATCGGGGTAATAACCATTATAATTACCATGATAATCGGCATAATAGAGGAGACAGGGACAACCGATACAACAACTACCGACACAACGTGAATTATATATACTCCCGACCTCAAGGTAATCAGAGACGGTACTACCCGAGGACACACACGAACCACAACTATTATAACCAGTCACAACGCGAGGACGACCACCAATACGGAGGAAATTGTAGACTGATGGACAACAATCCTGGGAACAGACAGGAACCACTACTGAACCAACCACATAACTCACCAGAAAACAGGGAGGATGAGGGAAGCCCTCATTTAAACTAACAGAGGCAGTGAGAACTGAAGACCACCCATCACTGAACCAATCTCTTGGGGACCAACGACAAATAACCCAGAGTATCAGTTTGAAAGTATCAAATTCTATAACAGAGTAATGGAGAAAGCAGAACAACAGAAAAAAAAGTATACAAAGAACCACCCAAAAACAATAAAATACCAGGTCGGTGAAAAGATATTAATAAGGAACAGAGAGTTACCCAGTACTCTAGAGGGAATAACGAAAAAATTATTATTATTGTATACAGGACCCTATGTGATAACAAAAAATAATGACAATAATACTTATGAAATAATGAACCCTATCACAAAAAAGATTAAGGGAACATATAATCAGGAATCTATAAAAAAGTATCATGACGAAATACCATCACCAATCATCAATGACTAACAAGACGGACGAGAATAATTTAAGATAAACCCCAAAATTCAAAAAGCATGTAAGGACAACTTACTCAAGATATTTCGAAACAATATGATTTAATAAACCCCAAAATTCAAAAAGCATGTAAGGACAACTTACTCAAGATATTTTGAAACAATATGATTTAAGATAAACCCCAAAATTCAAAAAGCATGTAAGGACAACTTACTCAAGATATTTCGAAACAATATGATTTAATAAACCCCAAAATTCCAAAAGCATGTAAGGACAACTTACTCAAGATATTTCGAAACAATATGATTTAATAAACCCCAAAATTCCAAAAGCATGTAAGGACAACTTACTCAAGATATTTTGAAACAATATAATTTAAGATAAACAATAAAACACCAAGAGAATGGAAGAACAGATTACATAATAATTATTTGTAAACAATATGATTTAAAATGAAATAAGAAAAAAAATATATATTTTTATGTGAACAACGAAAAAAAAATAAATAAAAACAATTCATGGTAATGTACTCAGATAAAAGGGTAAAATAAGAAGAACAATGGATAATTTAATGACTATGATTACAATGAAACTAAAGAATGATAATAATTAATACAACTACAATTTAGAATTTCTTGGAATTGAAAATGATAAAAGAAGAAATAGTACGGAGAACATATGTCACAAGAAGGAAAGTCAAAAGTATTTACAAATAATGACTGTCAATAATGTTATCTGAAAATAGCTACTGAAAATAAAAAGGAATCAAGAAGAAAAAGAAATATATATATATAATTAAATGTAAACCGCAACAGCATGAAGAATCACAAAGCTGTTTATTATTAGTCAAATAAAGAGACTATTATGGTATTATTTTATTTTTTATAACTGTCTGTAGGTGAATTCCAGCAGTATTATATTTAAGTGTAGTATGGCCAGCAGAGTATGTAGCCAAAAGTGCCCCTCTGGACTGCCCCAGCTCACATGTTAGGGAATGTTAGGGAAATTGAATATTTAAGGGATAATAAAACAGCTGAGAAGATTGACATCAGATTCCAAAAGAATGAAGGAAGAAAACAGAAAGAAGATAGCTGACAGAAGCTCAATTGAGAAGCACATTTGTAGAAGTAAATAGAAATATGAGAATGTTGAAACAAGTTTTTACTGATTATTGTGACCAATCATTGTCAAGTAATGTTTGAAAAAACAAACAAGAGAAATAATATCATTAATGAATTTTCATCCAATAGAGAGAATTGAGTATTAGTAAAAAATGTTACATGCAGAAATCAAGTCAATTACCATTAACCAAACAAAGGGTACAACGAATAAAAAAAAAAAATTCTACGAATTACCATTAAAATTCTACAATGAATAAGAAGAAAATATTCCAAGGCATGAAAAAATATAAGTTTATTTTAACCAAATCATATTCAGATAAACTAAACTTCTTTTGGAGGGGAAGCATATGTAACGTAACGAAAATGTGGTCCCCTACGTTATATAAAAAGTTTATAATTCACAAACTAAAAATAAAAATAATAATTGTCAGTAATAATAAAAGGTCAGAAAAATAAACCATTATTAAATGAATGAATAATCCCCAAATAAGAATACAAAGTAAAAGAAAAATTAAGAATGTTTATAAATACAAACTATTAAGTGTTCAGTGAAAAGGGTAAACGATAAACATTGACAAGTAATGTAAAACCTAACTTAGACAGTTTTAGAATGATTAATGAATTAACTGAGAGGAGAATAATTAATTAGTGCATGATTTATTTTATGAAAATGTACATGTTATTATGTTTTATCATGTTGTGTTATTATCATGATATTTATGTTGTTTTTTGTATGTAGCAAGTGAAGCAATTGTTTTAAGAGAATATCAATTAACTGATGTTAATTTCATTTTTATGTTATCAAATACATCATTACAGAACTGGTGTTAAACTTTATAAAATTAAATGTTTTGTATAAATGTACTTATTTAGTATGCGGATTATAATTGTAAACTTGGCCAGAAAGGCAATAATTGTTAATGAGATACCAAAGGGTTTATTTTAATTACATCATAAACAAATGAAGGATTCTATACTAATGTAGGTAATAACAAATTAAAATCAGAATGAGATAAAAATGTAATGATAGGCCACAAACCAGTAACATTGTATAGGAAGTCGGGTCAGAAAAGTTAGGTAACAAAATTTGTAAAAAACACTAAGTATAAGGTAATGAGTTAGGAGAAATCAATAATAATTATTGATAGCAGATAAGTAACTTCAATTTAAATAAAATCTTAAAATGTAATAGTGCAATTATGCCGAAAAGTAATATTTTGTAACAAGAAAATAGTACTTGTTACAATACGCAGATTAAGAGGAAACGACAGCAAAATGTATATAATTTAATAACAAACAATATGTAAAGGTATAATATGATATAATGTAAATTTAGTAAGGGAGTATTTTAATAAGTGCAAGAACATTGTATGATTATGGTTCTAGGATTATAAATATTATCCAATAAGAGAACACAGACTGGTTGTCAAGGACGACAAAATGGAATAAAATTTGTTTATTCGATTATTGAATCATTATCCATAAACGAGGACAGTTTAGTTTTGATGAACTTAGAAAAAATGATAAACTTAAATAAAATAAATTAATGAGTAAACAAAATTAAATAATAAATAACCAAAGGAAAGCTCATTGAATTTTGACGGTCACATATAAAAGAGTACTATTAAGCCTATCAACTAAAATTGACGAAAATCTAAAGGAAGAACTTTACCAATAAAACTCAGTATAATGAGTAATCATTAAATTTAATTAATAGACAAATGAAGAGAAATAACTACCTGAATGAATTAAATAATCCAGTATTCTAAAGAACGAAAGAGGAACTTAAAATTGTACTCGAACCTCACTTTCCACGACTCGATAGAGAAAGCATATTTTGACACAAAATACAGTGAAACCCATAACCACAAGAACTGGACATTGGTGAACAGTAAGGATCGGCATTTCTGCATCATCCCAGGACCAAGACATCAAACTTTATTTCGAACTTGGAGTGAAGACTGGCGAGGATTTATTCATCTGTACCTTGGCGTTGATCAAACATCTCGAAGCACGAGGTTAGCTGTGCACGGCCATTACAAGAAACGATGTCGTCGGATGGTAAACTCCACTTATTTTAAATATTAATTAATAAGAAGTTAGTAATAGATTGTAATAACTTGTAATCCTATTTTTGCATTTTCTGACCATACTAACAGTGGAAAGAACCTTCATACCCTGTGTTTAAGAAAAACAATAACAATTAAAAGTAATGTATAACCCTGAATTCGATAATTAATCGATTCATTCCAGTACGATCGATTTTGTATCTTCGTAAAGGAAGAACCTTTGTTTTCAAGGAAAAAATATAAAATAAAGAATCATTTTTGAAATTGACGATTTCTTATCATTTGTATAATATTTAGTGCTTGTTGAACGAGTTGTAATTTATATAGAGAGTGTAACGTGGGAAGTATTGTGAGTGGAACAACTAACCTACAATACCCAGCTGACTGTGAACCACAGCGCTAGCTCACAGACCGCTGTTGAATTACAAGAGAAGAGAAACGGATTTAAGGAGTTTACTCTACTCTCTCAAAACGTGGACTAGGCTTGAATAAGAACCTTAGAATTACACAATATTTGAACTGGTATTGAACGTTATCATTACAGAAGGTATTAAATTATTATATAAAATTGAGATATTCTTAATATTTGATTAAGATCACCCATTAAAAGATATACAAATAACCTGACATTGCGGTTTTTAAGAGAAACCACTTAACACTTAATAAATAATTTAAATCACAACAGAACATTTATTACGAAGGAAAAAAGATCGGAACTAGGAAGAAACGAGATATTATAATATCTAAGAATCACCCAAATCAATTAATGATGAAAATGTAAAGTAAAAGAAAGTCATAGTTAAAATGTAATAATAAATGAAACAAGTGAAAAATTGGATAGAATTTGAAAATAATATAATGCTGTAAGGGGTGTAAATTTTGATCAAAAGTAAATGTGAATTGTTTATTGTAAGGTAATAACAACCAGGTCAATTATGAGTGTTCTATGTTTTATTATGTTGTATTATGTTTGAATGAAAAATTATAAACATGTGATGTATTTTACCTTGTATAATGTTTGAGATGTATCTAGGACAAGGTCATTCACTTGACCCAGAGAGATCAGCTGATGACTGATGTTTGATATATATTGTGTTTTTTACAATTGATTCGTAGATTTTATTTGTGTAGTCATACTGAAAGGGTTAAATAATAAATTTTGTTGACAAAATGATTCTTGTTGGGAATCGAATTCTTTTGAAAACAAAATTTTTTAATTTTGCTTGAAGGATAGATTGTGTTTTTGTGTCCAGGATATACTGTTGATTATATGTTAATATGTTAACTGATTTATGTTATTCATATAATGTGTGTTAAAAACAAATGTAATGATAAGTGAATTTATGATTTAATAAGATGTTCAGTTTATTTTGTCTTTTATGATTGTTAGTAGTTAGTGAAGAAGAATTGTAGATTCATGTAAAAGATTTTGGGATTTGGATGAAATCAATGGTAATATAACATTTTGTTACTGGACTTAGATTAATTTTTGGACAAAAGTTAAATGATTTAAATTTAAGTTGTTTGCTCTATTTTGATTTGAAAAAAAAAAAACGTCAAGTAGATGAAACTTGAGAAAAGAAATTGAAAATAAAACAGAAATTATTTTGAAATTTGAAAGTAAGAAATGGAATGTAGATGTTATGATCAGTAATAATGAGTATGTGTACGCACCCAGTACTTGCTAAAGGCAACCCAGTATGCAAGTAAGGGGGAACATATCGGTTGAGGATCTGGTATAGTATAAGGCCAGTATTTTAATTTTTTGGATGGAATGATAGAAGGTTAGGGGTACTATGGTGAGTATCTGTCCGATTTTATGGTGTTGGGATCTCGAACAGAGAAGTCCAATAATCTCGTTCAGGTGTAGCCATAGTCGCCGAGCTAGGGGTTTAGTTTACCCATGATGTGTTTAGAAATTAACGGGGGGTTGTTGGCGCCATATCCTCATCGATCCTTTTAGGGTTTAGCAATGAGAGTTTTTCTGTTTCGACAGAAGACCTCTCATTGGGTGGGGGGGGGTATTGTTATGGGGCAAAAAAGGGGGTCTTTATTTTTTATTACATTTTTTTAAATTTCTAATTGCAATTCCCACCTGAAAAGGTTCTATTCAGACAATGAATGCTGGAATAAACTTTTGGGCACAGTGTACTTGAAGAATGCCAGACTCGCTAGTAAATCCAGTGTTTTGTCACGCACAGTGTATGCACACGCGCAGCTGCGAGCGCAGAGGCGACGCACAATTGTCCGAAGGGACACTACAGAAAATGGCTAAGTAGCGAAATTATCTGAACATGTGCTTTGAGGACGACGGAAATTAATTAGAGGCTCTGCCTACCTCAGCCTCTATGTCGTCGTTGCTTGACATAGTCAACACCTGGGACACAGTGAAAATCCACGCTGCATGTGCGATGACGAAAACTTTATAACTTAAGGGCAGTGTGGTTCCGGTTAAGTCATCAGCAAAGGTGGGGAACGCGATTCATAGTTGCTGCCCAGTCGAACAACACCTTCAGACCGCGCGGTCATAAAAGTCTGTGCTCGGCCAACCAAGTTAAGTAGGGTCGGCCGACCAACCAAGTTTGTATCGGAGTTGTAAAGCAGTATAAAAAAGTTGAGATTAATACGTAACGCAATAAAATCAAGTGAGTTCGTAGTAAAAAATAAACTAACAACCGTTTGGACATAGTGCAAGAAATTTACAGGACGCGCCATGTGGTTGACAGTGACGCCATTTCAGAAAGTAACAATATTCCTTTACACCTATTCTTATGTTCTATAAAAAGGTGGTTTTAAAAGTCTGAATGTGAGAATGTAGCAAGCTGGGTCGCCTTAATTAATATAAGTATTAGAATAAGTACACAGTGTTGAAGTAAATGTTTTGTGTCACTCAGTAATATTTTCAGTAATAGAAAGAAACAGTAATATCTTAATCTTGAAAGAAAGAATGAATAATCAATAAATTTGAAAGAGCATAAAAAATGAAATAAAACTTGAGTTGTTTTACATAAATGTGAGTCGAGTATGTTAATGATATAACCTACACCATGCTTGTATTTCGCAGTTCGTGTGACGGACCTTGAGAATATAAGGTAAGCTATCATGGATAAACAATAATTTAAGTGTTAAAAGTCTCTTAGTTATTTGAGTAACACATGTCAGTGTAGGGACTGTTTCGTTTCTGCGTGTTAAGATGTTATTGATTTTCCTGTTATGTCGTTCTTGTATTTTTAATTGGAGTTTCTCTATGTTGTTCCATGTATGTTGTATTATGTTTTCGAGTTCTATGTGGTGTAATATTTGTGTAAGTTTTACGTGTAGGTTATATGCTCTTTTGTTTAATGTATCTTTTTTGTAGTATAAATCCTTGATTAATGTTGTCCAGGTGTATTATTTCAGCTTTACGTTTAGTTTGCATTGCGGCGTGTGTGTTATTTTTTACTGTGATTTGTGCATGTGTGGGTATAATTTTGTGTTTGCGGCATGTTTTGTTGTATGCGATGTTCAAGGAAGTTTTTGTTACCTGTACTCTGACATTTATGTATTTTGGATGTAGTATGCTGTGTTGGCGGTGTTATAATTATCTTGTTGATACATCCTCTTCGTTCACTTTTTTAAATATATATTAAACTTCCACTATGAACACTTACTTTTTGGTTTTGTTACCCAGACGTTTTGACGTGTTATTCATCTTCTTCAATGGGATTTAAATACTGAATGTCTGTACAGTAACGGTTATGGGATGTAGGTGTGTGTGATGGGGGTTGCTGGTGGGAGGGAATTGGCGCTGGGATTCAAATTTTGTGTTGGAATCAGTGTATCGAAAGGTATGTGTGATCTATAATGTAATTGTTCGTTTAATATGTTGTTTGGTTGTAGTGTGTGATATCTGTATATTTCAAATTGTTCTGCTGTGTTTAGTTTTCTACTTTTAGGTAAGTAGTGTAGTATTTCCATGTTGTGCTCTATGTTTGTGTAACTGTGGTTTTTGTTTTGTAAATGTGTGGCAAATGTGGAATGTATGTAGTTTGTGGTGAGGGCTTTTAAATGTTCAGAATATCTAGAGGAAAAAGATCTTCCCGTCTGTCTGGCCGATGTAGAACTGGTGACAGTCATTGCAGTTTAATTTATAAACCCCTGTTTTGCTGTATGTGTCTGTGTCTTTGTTAGTATTATTCATGTTTCATGATGGTGTTGTTAGTTCTGTAGGCTACTTTATCCTAAATGTGTTAGCAATTTTGTGTGTGTTGGAATTGTAGTATGTGAGTGTGATGTATTTACTGGGTTGTGTGCTGTTGGTTTTATGTGTTTTACTTTTTGTGTTTAGGATGCGTTTGTGTAGTTTGTTTATTAAATCAGGATTGTAACCATTTTTGACTGCTATATACTGTATTTAATTGTGTTGAGTTCTTCTTGGTAGTCATGTGTATTTAGGGGTATTGATGTGAGCCTATGGAGCATATAGTTGAAAGCTGCATGTTTGTGTTGAGTTGGGTGGTTGGAAGAGTTATGTATGATCATGTCTGTTGTGGTGGGTTTTCTGTATATTTTGTATGTGTATGTGTTGTATGTTTTGGTAATTGTAATGTCCAGGAAGTTTATGCTATTGTTTTGTTCTAATTCAAGTGTGAATTTTAATTTTTGGTGTATAGTGTTAATGTATTTGTGGAAATTTTCAATTTGTCTTTTGTTGTCGCTGTATAGGAGTAAAATGTCATCAACGTATCTGTGCCAATATATTATTTTGTTGGTATATTTGTTATTGTTAATATGTGTTCTTGTTCTATGGTATGTAAGAATATTTCGGCTAGTATACCTGATATAGGGGAGCCCATGGGTAGTCCATCTGTTTGTGTGTAAACCATGTTATTGTGTGAGAAATAATTTTGTTCAGTGATAATTTTAGTGAGATGGATGATCTCTTTAATGTGTGTTTCAGGTGTGTTATTAAGTTTTAGTAACTGTTCTAATGTAGTTATAGTTTCTTTTATGGGTACATTGGTGTATAGGTTTGTTATGTCGAATGAAGCTAGTGTTGAATTGTGTGGAATGTGGACATGTTGAGTTTTATTCACCAGGTCTAAATTATTTTTGACGGATGTGTTGTTTGTTAAATTTATGTTATTTCTGATTAATTTATCTAAGTGTCTAGCTATTTTGTGTGCAGGTGCTCTTGTGTGTTGTTTATAAGTGGTCTGATGGGGACATTAGGTTTGTGTAATTTTGGTAATGCATTCAGTGTAGGGGGGTTTGGTTTAATTTTGTTCAGATATTTGATGTCAGGTGAGATTATGTGTTTTGTGTTATTTAACATTTTATTTATTTGTTTGTGATATTTTGGGGTGGGGTCTTTATTTAATTTGGTTATGTTGTTTTCAGTAAAAAATGTTTCGATTTTGTTATTTAAATCCTGTTTTTCTATTATGACGTTTATGTTACCTTTATCTGCTTTGAGTATGGTTAGGTTGTGTTCTTGTAATTTACGTTTTATATTTTTTAGTGTTTGGATTTCGTTGTTATGGTGTTTTTGTTCATATTGTTGTGTGTGTTGTAATTTACGTTTTATATCATGACATATAGTATCATGGTCTTTGTTATGCAGTGTTGTATGGCTGTTTCAGCGTCTATGACTATGTCGCGTATATACCTTTTATTATTGTTGTTATTGGTTGGATCGTTTCCTAAATTGTGTTTTAGACCTCTATCTAATAGGGTTATTTCTGCTTTAGTGAAATTGGTCTTTGTTATATTTACTGTATGTGTGTGAAATTTATGTGTCGGTGTAGGGACTGTTTCGTTTCTGCGTGTTAAGATGTTATTGATTTTCCTGTTATGTCGTTCTTGTATTTTTAATTGGAGTTTCTCTATGTTGTTCCGTGTATGTTGTATTATGTTTTCGAGTTCTATGTGGTGTAATACTTGTGTAAGTTTTACGTCTAGGTTATATGCTGTATTGTTTAATGTATCTTTTTTGTAGTATAAATCCTTGATTATGTTGTCTAGGTGTATTATTTCAGCTTTACGTTTAGTTTGCATTGCGGCGTGTGTTATTTTTTATATATACTACCCGAAATATTCTTATATTCCATAGAACAAGAACACATATTAAACAATAACAAATATACCAACAAAATAATATATTGGCACAGATACGTTGATGAAATTTTACTCCTATACAACGGCAACAAAAGACAAATTGAAAATTTCCACAAATACATTAACACTATATACCAAAAATTAAAATTCACACTTGAATTAGAACAAAACAATAGCATAAACTTCCTGGACATTACAATTACCAAAACAAACAACACATACACATACAAAATATACAGAAAACCCACCACTACAGACATGGTCATACATAACTCTTCCAACCACCAACTCAACACAAACATGCAGCTTTCAACTATATGCTCCATAGGCTCACATCAATACCCCTAAATACACATGACTACCAAGAAGAACTCAACACAATTAAATACAGTATATAGCAGTCAAAAATGGTAACAATCCCGATTTAATAAACAAACTACACAAACGCATCCTAAACACAAAAAGTAAAACACATAAAACCAACAGCACACAACCCAGTAAATACATCACACTCACATACTACAATTCCAACACACACAAAATTGCTAACACATTTAGGATAAAGTAGCCTACAGAACTAACAACACCATCATGAAACACATAAATAATACTAACAAAGACACAGACACATACAGCAAAACAGGGGTTTATAAATTAAACTGCAATGACTGTCACCAGTTCTACATCGGCCAGACAGACGGGAAGATCTTTTTCCTCTAGATATTCTGAACATTTAAAAGCCCTCACCACAAACTACATACATTCCACATTTGCCACACATTTACAAAACGAAAACCACAGTTACACAAACATAGAGCACAACATGGAAATACTACACTACTTACCTAAAAGTAGAAAACTAAACACAGCAGAACAATTTGAAATATACAGATATCACACACTACAACCAAACAACATATTAAAGAACAATTATATTATAGATCACACATACTTTTCGATACACTGATTCCAACACAAAATTTGAATCCCAGCGCCAATTCCCTCCCACCAGCAACCCCCACCACACACACCTACATCCCATACCCATAACTGTACAGACATTCAGTATTTAAATCCCATTGAAGAAGACGAATACCACGTCAAAACGTCTGGGTAACAAAACCAAAAAGTAAGTGTTCATAGTGGAAGTTTAATATATATTTAAAAAAGTGAACAAAGAGGATGTATCAACAAGATAATTACGAAGTTTTTATTGGTAAAATTTTTACCAACAAAAAACTTTGTGTTCCGAGTCAGTAATTATACTTATAATTAATAATGTTATATTACAACAACCTTGGACCACGGGCTTACAGCGTGGCAAGACGAAGTTCTCATAAAATTGTCTTGCACGTTGTAATAATATATTTTAGTTAGTGATCACATTCGGTAACGACATGGGCAACAAAATCCAAGAATTTGAAATTTAACATCAGTAAAAAACCAGGAAAATATCACACGCTGTGAGTAATCATAACAGTAAAACATTGGGAAGGGTGTAGGATACTAATGAATGAACTATTTTTCCAACAAACTTTAGTTTTATTTAACAAAAAGCAAGGGTAAAGATATTTTTTTTTTGCCACAGGCATGTAAAATAATCATGTATTATAAAATTCATATCAAGCCTACAGAACTAATTTTAAGGTTAGTTCATACAAATTGTATATATATAAGACAATGTACAAATAATTTTTTGTTTGTTTGAACCAATATTTTTATACAAATCTAGGGCTTGTTTCACTACATGATATTATACCTAATATTTACAATTCAAATTAGTAGTAATAAGAGTAGTAGTAGTCGTAGTAGTAGTAATTCTACTGTTTCTAAATTTTTTATATAAATTGTAATACAAACAAACTAAATCATCGATAACTAGGAATTATTATTATTATATTATTTATTAATATTTTATTCCTTTGTTTTGGTTGGCTAGAAAGACACGTGTCCGTCCTGTAGGCTTGAGATGTAGTATTTATCAGAGCTACAGCAAAAGTATTTATCGTCATCACTCCTTTACATCTAGTATTATCCTAAAATTGATAGCTCGTATTATTATTATTATATTAATTATTAATCATCATCATTATTATTAATTTTTATTATTATTATTATTATTATTATTAATCGTATTATTTTTTATCATTATTATTATTATCAATATAAATAGTCTAAAATCACATATTTACCTTAAGTCATACTTCCTTATTCACGTTTTTTTTGGAAAGGGGGTTTTTGTATTATTTTTTTTTCTGACAAGACAGCATCGGTTAAAGAAATGGCTCAGTGAAAAATGCAAAGGCTACTAAGTTTTTTTTTTATTTTTGTAATTATCTGGATGAATAGGAACTGTTTATGGGAAAGGTATTATATTAGTCCTTACTTTAAGTGTGACATATTAAGGCATAGTAATGTGACATAATTTTAAATAAAAATAAAATGGAGAAAGATGACTTTGCTATACTTTTTAAACATCTGACATCTGTAGTAACACAAGTTAATTTTTAGAGGACATAGCCAATAGAACAGGCTTAAGAATTTCTGCAGAAAAAAACAAATTTCTCACTAACATTAAAAATGTGCCAAATTCCTGCTTGGTCGAATAGAGAGGGTTAGAAAATTAAAAGTATCTAGGGGGAATAATTCAAGAGAATGGTTTAGAAAAATCTGCTATTGAAGAAAGGATTCATAACATGGAAAGAGCATAACGTATAAGTAAAGATATTTACAATAAAAAGTGGATATCTAAAAATGTGAAAATAAGGCATTACAGTACAGTAGTGAGGCCAGAATGCTTATTATGCAAGTGAATGTCTAGCATTGAATTATAATTTAGACAAACTACAAATATTGGAAAGACGAATTATTAAGAAAATATTAGGCCCACAAGTAACTTCAGAAGGTTGGAAATTAAGAAGTAATGATGAAATATATCAAAGTATAGAAAATATAACAGAAACAGTGAGAAAAAGAAGACTAGTATTTTTTGGATATTTATATAATGGACGACAATAGGTTAACAAAACATACCTTCAAATATCTGTGGGGAAAGAAGTCAACATCTAGTTGGATTAAAAAAGTCAAGAAGAAATGAACGGTTTAGTTTTGAAGGCCAGAAGATGGTTGAAAATTACTGCTGTATTAAACAACACGTCATCTAAATATTATGAATGCATTGTTTCAATAAGTTGGTTTGATTCAGTGAAATTTGCTGTTAGCAGAGAATTAGAAACAGCTATTTGTTGTTCCACTTTTTAACGTTTAATTTTGATAACAAGGTTAGGTTTGATTGTTAAATTGTATTCAAATCACTACCAAACTACAAAAATTCAGTAGTAACTTAAAAATATTTTAATACTACCAAACATATTGTCAAGACTGAACGTTTTTAGTAGAATAGCACCTAGCTTAGTTTCATACATGAATACATAAGTTTGATGTTTTAACAGAAGTCATTTTTGTTTTAAGAAAATATAACAAATTGCGTAGATTAGAGGTCAATAGAATTTAGTGTTGAAACAAAATGAAATATGGAATTAAAGGAAACAAATGAAAAATAGGAAAGAAAGTGAACAACACATGTATAAAACATGATCTAAAGAACTCTGCTAAATGGTAACAAGGCACGAAGAGTAACAGAAAATATATGACAAGGAAAGCAGAATATATACATTTAGAAGACTGAAACTTGAAGGCTGACTGTTGACTGGAACAGCAGAAGAAAATGAGAACTACACACTGGGCCCATTACAAACCAATCCATATATTTGTATAAAGAAAATAAAATATAGTAAAAGTACACTTACAGAATACATATTAGATAATTAAATAATTTGTCACTTTCTTATAATTTCCACATCCAAAGACTGGAAAAGGTGAGCATGACATTACTATGTTTGAAGACAGAAATGTTTTTAAATGTAAGACAATGATGGACAGAAGACCACACAAGTGAAGACAAGAAAGTAATGAAATGACTCAACGAAAGAAGACATGCTAAACATAACAGGTGTTTAGACTTGGAAAAATTCAGCTAAGAGCAGGCAGAAAGAATTTGGGGAGACAAGAGTACCCAATTCAGACAACTGCCCTTTTTAAGTGTTTTCACCCTCTGTAGACAGGTCAGTGATCCCAGTACCTCTCATTTCCAGTGAAACTTTTATTTTGGACTCAGAAATTGCAAACTGTTTGGTGATGTACTGTCATACGTTTTTCAGCAACATAGTTGGATTGTGTAAAGTATAGAAATATGATCTATTTAACACATATGACTGTGTCGTAGTTCAACACATATGACTGTGTCGTAGTTTAACACACACGACTGTGTCGCAGTTTAACACATATGACTGTGTCGTAGTTTAACACATAATTTCTTGTCGTGGTTTAGGACTTGAAAATGGTGGAAACACTGAAAGGCCTCGTCGGGAACATGACAAGTAGCAGTTCAGCAAGTAAACATGACAAAGTTGGAATTACAGAGACTGTTAATTAAAATATAACAGACGTTTAATGAAGTAATTTGTGTTAGTGGTTGAAATCACAATCAGAATGATCACAGTTGCACACCACTATATAAAAATTATCCCGATTAGCGCTTTCAAGCCTCACAGCCCATCGTCAGGTCGGAATAGAATTTCGATCGGAATACTATTCCGATATGACGATGGGCTGTGAGGCTTGAAAGCACTAATCGGGATAATTTTTATATAGTGGTGTGCAACTGTGATCATTCTGATTAAAATATAACAAGATGAATTACACATATATGATATTATATAGATGGCCAGTAGCAGGCCACGCCCTCAATATCCAGGACATCTGTGGTCCCTGCAACAGAAGCTCTATTGGAAGCTCGGGACGCAGCACACGAGCAGCGACGGGCATGCCCTTCGTCTCGCACACCCCCTCACTTGTGTATGATATTATATAAACACTTCATAAATGCTTCAGTGACATTCTGGAAGGCAAATACTTGCAGTTACAGACAGTTTGGCAAATGTTTATCAGATCTGCTTATGAACGTTCTGACATTGATTTTTAAATATCACTACTGTATTAACGACTCGGAACACTAAGTTTTTTATAAGTAAAATCGTAAAGTTTTACCTTACAGCCTAAACCGGCTTTCACCTTTAAAAGGCTTCTTCAGAGGCTGCTGTAGGTAGCGCTGTCCGTCTTGTTGTTGGCGACGGGATAGATTTTCAAAAGATCGATGCTGTGTGTGTGTGGTGAGATGAGTTCGAATAATATGTGCGATTTGAATTGTGTTTGTTCGTTTAGGATGTCGTTTTTATTTGTTTTTGTATGTTTGTATATTTCTAATTGTTCTAGAGTGTCTAGTTTTCAGCCTTTTGTGTGTACGTGTAGAATGTTCATGTTATTGTCGATGTTTTTATATGTGTGGTTAGCTTCAATGAGGTGGTTTGCAAATGTGGATTCTGTAGTGGTGTGGAGTGCCTTTGTGTGTTCACTGTATCTCTGTTTGAAGCTACGTCCTGTCTGGCCTATGTAGAATGTATTGCAATTTGAGCAATTTAGCTTGTATACACCGGGTAGATCGAATTTGTTTTGTGCGTGCGTTTTGATAGTGTGTGTTCTGTTTTGTTAGTAGTTTTGTAAGCGATTCTGTATCCTGCTTTTTTGAATTTGTGGGCAATTTACCCGGTCGATCTACCCGGTGTATACAAGCTAAATTGCTCAAATTGCAATAAATTCTACATAGGCCAGACAGGACGTAGCTTCAAACAGAGATACATTGAACACACAAAGGCACTCCACACCACTACAGAATCCACATTTGCAAACCACCTCATTGAAGCAAACCACACATATAAAAACATCGACAATAACATGAACATTCTACACGTACACACAAAAGGCCGAAAACTAGACACTCTAGAACAATTAGAAATATACAAACACACAAAAACAAATAAAAACGACATCCTAAATGAATAAACACAATTCAAATCGCACGCATTATTCGAACACATATCACCACACACACACAGCATCGATCTTTTGAAAATCTATCCCGTCGCCAACAACAAGACGGACAGCGCTACCTACGGCAGCCTCTGAAGAAGCCTTTTAAAGGTGAAAGCCGGTTTAGGCTGTAAGGTAAAACTTTACGATTTTACTTATAAAAAACTTAGTGTTCCAAGTCGTTAATACAGTAGTGATATTTAGTTAAGTAACGGACACGTCATGGACAACGAAATCCAAGAATTGATTTTTAATTGTTATTTTCAAATAAGAAACCACATATTAATGAGACAGCCGTACAAACTATGTGTTTTGGTGCTTGAAAGTCACCAATTTACTATCCATGAAGTACAGGAAAAGTAGTTAAAATTTCACGTGATATGACATTAACAAGAACGCCCAACATTTATTGGGTAATCATAAAATTTGTTTCATGGTTGCTAAAAAAAGGAAAGTTCTGTTATGTCTATAGTAAAGATCTTTGAGATTTCAATACTAAATGAAGACAAAGGCTTTCTGAAGAATGTGATAATTGCTGATAAGATGCAGTGCATGGTTAGGTATCGAAGAAAAAACACAGTCATCACACTAGGTGGAGAAATTGTAACAAAAACAAAATGTGAAGATGATGTTTATCGTCTTTTTTGACCGAAATGCTGTCATTCACTGTTAGAACCTTCCGTGTGGTCAGACTAGCAGTAAATAGAGTGCAGAAATATGCAGATGTCGTGAGAGACAGTGAAAAAGAAGATGTCTAATGCGTGGGCAGGCCACAACAGACAATGATCCTCATTCAAGAATTGTTGGTGACGCACAGTACCTACTACTTGGGGGAGGGGGGTAGTCATGAAAGGGCACCATATCCATACATGGAAACCACTAAAGAAAATACGATATCAGAACTGAAGGCTATTCTACAAAATGCTTATCAGAATGTGTTCCAGGAGTGGAACAATTGTGGGAACGATGTATTAACAGTGTAAAAACTCCTTAGAAGGGAATACATTTTATTAATTAAAGTTCAGTTTATTTTTGTAAACAGCTCATAGATATGTTTCAGACATTAAAAAAAAATTGAAAAAAAAAACACTGAACCCACTGAAAATAATGATTTACTGTGGGTACTGGTACTTGTATGTATTTTTTTGGAAGCTGTGAAAACTTTTTGATTTTTTAAAGTTTAATTCAAAATTAACATGAAATTTCATTAGTGAAGTAAGGACATAATATACTAGTTATATACATTTGCTCTATTTTACATTTAGTAATGGAAGATCAGTGGGTCGGTTCAGTAATATTTGTACGTTGGTATCACTGCCATTTCTTTAACAGACTACACAACCGCTGTCTATAATTTTTTTCCTTTTTACATTATACCAACTTTTGTTTAAAAATATGCAACAACACTATGTATTAAATAATCACTATGTTTATTATAATTCTGTACAAATACGCTCGTTTACAAATATGCTCCACATGAAATATGCTCCATTGTTTATAATTAAACTTGTTCTCTTTTTTTAACACTATTGAAGTGGTTGGTATACATTTGTTTTTCAGCTGGATTTTATCTGCTTCTCTGCTTTCCCTGAATAAGTTGAAAATGGAAAAGAGAAACAATGACTGAAAACAATCTGCCTTCTAGATAATAGAGAATGATTCAATTGTATACATGTAGTTGTTTCAGTTTATTGTACTGAAATATGTATATATATATATATATATATATATATACTGAATGCTTTATTACAGAGGACATTTTTTTAGCTAAATAAATAAGTGATATATACATTATAATAAACACTTAATTTAATACATGTATTAAATATATATTACTCTACAAGTTACAAGAGAATCATTGAACCACCTCGAAATTATAGCCAAACAAACTGGTTTTACTTTTATAAATAGCCCTAAACATTACATTGCTTTTATGTACTGAATATGTAAAAAAAAAACTATATTATGCTATTGAAAAACTGAAATATGGTTTTTAATTTGTTATTTCATTATGTTGCATTATACATCCTTGTACAAAATATTTACACATTCTGCGTCATGATTTCTACACAATCACATCAGTAACATTCTTTCACTTTTTAAACACATGGTCCAAATATGGATGAATTAAAAATTAAAGTCATGTCTTTCTTTATTGTATTTACAAAATTCAAGTTGTTATTATTCTAAATACCTTACAGTGAACTTCTATTTTTTTTTTAATAAATAGGCCTAGAGTACATAATTCTTTATAATAAAAACACAATTACAATTATCTAGTTCTTAAAAATAATATTAATTATTGAATTTTGTGTATGTATGTGTGTGATACAATTAAATTACTGTATTTCACCAAACAAATCCTGACCTAAATTAAATCAACTATTTTCTTGCCACTTTATAAGTGTATATCACTATCGCATTAACGACTCGGAACACTAGTTCAATAGAACAAGTGTTCCGAGTCGTTAATGCAATAGTGATATTTAGTTAAGTAACGGACACGTCATGGACAACGAAATCCAAGAATTTATAAGTGTAACTTCAATATTTGTTATCCTCTTGAATTTATAAACATTATGTTATGTACTTATATAATTATACAACACAAGACTTAAAAAATGTAATGTCCTTTATTTGTTATGTTTCTTGTTGTGACTCACTTAACAAACATCACAGCCTATAAGAGATTTTTTCATCATGAGTTTAAGATACACTATCCCATTGACATGAGGTTACACTATATTATTCTTACTGTGATATTACCATTATGATTGGTAATATAGCAGAGCATTGTCCAGCCAGAATATCGATTATGTGCCACTATGGCATATTTCTCTAGGCATTGATAAAAAAAAAAGAACAAACAGTTTGTGGTGAGATTACGCATATACCATGGCCTTTATAAAGCTAAATAGCCAGTGAGGACTAAGATAGTTATAAACAATAGCACTTTAGAACAAGTGAGCCATTTCAGATACCCCGGCTGTGCAGTAAGCTATGAATCTGAACATGATATAAGAGAGAAGATAAATAAATTTAGGAATATTTGTGGTACGATTCATAGAAATCTTAAAACTAAAACAAGACACAGAACAAGGATTAAATTTTATAAGACAATTGCAATACACACATTGATTTATGCGAGTGAGTGAGTTGTGGGTCATGACAAAAAAGGAAAGTGGCAAGATTCAGAGTAGTGAAATGCAGTTTCTTTGAAATGGTTTAAATTATACAAGATAGAATAAGGAATGAAGATATCAGAGCAGAACTCAAAGTAAAGGACATAAATGAAATTATTTCAATTTACAGAAGGCAATGGAGGAAGGACAGTCTACGAAAGATATTTTCTACCAGAAACCAATGGGTACTAGAAAAAGGGGAAGACCCTGAAGTAGATTCAAAGACCAGATAGAGGAGGACCTCGGAAAGCTGAACATAAGAAACTGGAAAGCCTGGGTACACAACAGGGAGGAATGGAATCGACTCTTGGAGCAGGCCAAGACCCACCAAGTGTTGTAGAGCCATGACTGATGACTGAGTAGATTTGAAATAAGAGTGAGCCAATCAAAAAAAGAGACCGATGTGACAAGCCAAAAAAAGAGACCAACCAGCACCTTAAAAAAAAAGTATAAATATAAGTGCCTCAATGTGACATAACAGTCTTTGTTTGTATTTGGTCACATGTGTTTGTAATCTGTGTTCCCACACCACTGAAGATATCTGTCATCAGCATGTAAAATTGTGATAATGTAAACATGCCGTTGTTTTCAGTCCAATTTGGATACCTCACTACAGTCACTACCACTACTCACAACCCACTACTATTTCCAGGTGTCGAAATGAAAGTTACAAAAAACAAATTATAAAAACCTTATGAACTGTCTGTCAGCAAAACCTGTTAATTATGTTTACAAACACTCATACAGTGATTAGGCATACAAATCCCACAAATGTTTAATATTTTCGTAAACATTATAATTTTTCCTCAACATATTAATGCATGCTACAGTGATTTGAATGAAGCATGAGGTCAAACAAGGACCTGTACTAAATATTGGTCAATGTTGAGTTTCAACAGAAATATAATCCTGTCTTACCCTTTGCCTACTGTCTGCACATACTACTTTTCATGAGTATCATAAGTTTCACACAATCATGTGTTTTTGTGTGGGTTATCAATGGAACAAAATCTGTTCTATAATGATAGTGCAATGCAGTCTTGTCTTGTCTTGTGTTTAGACTGTCTTGTCTTGTGTTTAGACTGTCTTGTCTTGTTAAGTGTCTTTTTTTGATACTATATTCTGATCAGTAGCGTGGTATTCATGTAACCCGGCAACAGTACTGCAAGTAAGAGAAAATAATATTAATTATATCACAGAATAAATACTTTAGTTATTGAATAATTTGAAATCCGAACAATATTAGTAGGGAAAATTGAAGAAAATCGTAGCATTGCTTTCGAACTGCTGTGGACTTGCACCACCTTGTGTTGCTGGCTCAGATATCGGCAATGCTTTATTGAGGTAATTGACCTCGTAGTAGTTGTCACTGTACAAACTGCAGATGGGGGACACATTTGTCCACCCAATGTGTTGCTGCTGTATAAACCGGCAAAACACTCAATTAGCAGGTGTGTTCGTTTTCGGAACTGACATGCAGCAGATACTACGTACTATCATGTATTAAGCTTTGCAACCCAAGAAGGAATGCGGTGACGTTTGCCATTCCACTGCACGTATCACGGTACTACTACACATTTAAAATACGTTTTACAGTTTCTTGCACTAAATCTTTTCCACTTAAACCCTATTTCCTTAATTATTTTTCGTAAAGAACTGTTACCCCATGGAAAATATATTTTTTCTTTCACCATGGGTAGAAGTTTTGCAACTGTCGGCACCCCAAACAGCCAGAAAACAATTGCTAAATGGTCAAGTTAAAACTGAGAACTTCTTTGACTCATTCAATTATAAAATATGACACTGGAATACTCATAAATGACACTATATATAAGAACCTGAGTTACGATAATAAAGAAATGTTAATTCTTGTTGTTCAAAATTAACACATGCTACTTTCAATATTGTATTTGATATTTTAATGTTACCAGATTTTGATATTAATAATAAATAAAAGTGTAATGATAAAACTGTTTAATTTATATTAAGGTTGGAATGGTTGGGTAGTTCTCCTCCTCCAACCACCCCAACCCTGAACTCAAAAGAGGCAGACATAAGACTCTGAGCCCCAGAGACTATAAAGATACCATCAAGAGTAAATAACACAGGAGATACCTCTCATGAGTAAAAATATTCCTACACAAAAAATAAATAGTGAAACAGCAGACGAAATCTATTGTTTAATAAACTGAACAATAATTTCCTGCATGTATATATCAATAATTATCTTGTTGGTACATCCTCTTCGTTCACTTTTTTAAATATTATATATAATATAAACTTTCACTATGAACTTACTTTGGTTATTATTTCCCAAACGTTTCAACGTGGTGTACGTCTTCTTCAGTGGGAGTAAATACTGAATGTCTTCACAGAGTAACGGTTATGGACTATAGGTGTGTGTGGTGGGGGTTAATGGTGGGAGGGAATTGGTGCTGGGGTTCAAATTGTGTGTTTGGATCAGTGTATCGAAAAGTATGTGTGACCTATAATGTAATTGTTCATGTAATATGTTGTTTGGTTGTAGTGCGTGATATATACAGATCAGTATTTACTCCCACTGAAGAAGACGTACACCACGTTGAAACGTTTGGGAAATAATAACCAAAGTAAGTTCATAGTGAAAGTTTATATTATATATAATACGTATATATCTTTAAACAAGTCTGCTTGTGATGCTGTTCATATTAGCTATGTTCTGCCATATTGTGTATATGAATTAAGACCTCATTCATTAAAAAAACTAAAATAACTTTTTTTTGAAAATTAAGTCTGTTTTCCACTATAAAATATACCTCTGCACACCATACGGAGCCTCAGCCGGGAATTGAACCCAGGACCACGAGTGCATCAATCGCCTGCGCTAGCCACTAGACCACCTAAAGGCTCCTGTTCTTTACTATTATATAATAAAAACACATTCGCACTCTATAAAAGTTTTTAAACAATCCACTAAACCCCATAAATTTTTATACATCTTCTACATGAATCCGTCTAAATTATAACACTGGATATGTTTCAATTTTAAATTGTATTCATATATGAAAATTATTAAAAAATTCAACTAACATCACACACACACACACACAAAATTTGCCATAGTATGACTACTTTTTTATGAGATCAACTGTTATATATAATATATTCTGCCATAGTGGGATGGTAGTCTACAAAACAATGTAACATTACGTCAGCTACACAAACATGACAAAAAAAGCTTAACTTGGCTACCAAGATTAATACTTTAGGCCTAGAAGTGGTCCCATGGTCCCAGTTTAGTTTTAAAAATTGTGTAATAAACACAGATTTATTTTAAGTCTCTTAAGTATTCAATAGGTTACTTTAGACTGTATTTAAAAAAAAAAACTACAAAATTTGAAGTCCAACATTAATATGACAAACTAACACATGCTGTAGATTTCTTCTTAATCTCCAGACATGAACGTGCACTACAAGAAATAAAGTTTAAAAGTTAAAAATTTATTTTTATTATGTTTTATGCTTTCAGGCCAATGAATGTCATTGACATGTTGCAAATTACATTGTTTCTATATAGTGTTTGATGTGTAAATACATTTTTCCAAATGAACAATTGATCTTTATTGAACAGCTGATCTCCCAAATGATATATGAGATGTGTATACATTCAGATTCTTAACAACAGCTGATGAAAAATTTAACATTTACTTGGTGTATTGTTGTATTAAGTTAGAACGCTATTGTTCTGCATTTTAAACACAGTATGTTTTCAATTGTTACATTTCAACAAGTTAAAAAACAAAATTATAACTATAAAATCGACTACATTAGAACCGTCATGTAACATAATTTAAAATTTTACACACTGTTTTGGTCAACGTTGATTTTTCTTAGTACATTGCTTTGCTGAACAAATTTACAGAACATATTAACAACAAATTCAACAGAAAATTACACACTATGTAATACAAGAAGACAGAGCGTTAGAATATTATAACATATATTTTTTACAGCAAAGTTTACGAGCTACACCAATTTAAAAATATGAAAGAAGGTCAAGCCTGAAGGAAGAACTACTATTTCAAGGGTCAGACCTCGAAGTTTAATTAAGTAAATTTATTAAGTTGCTTGTAAACAGTTAGCAGTATATCTGAGTATTGTGATGCATATAGTAGTTTGTCTGTATCAAAGTAATTATGCTAATGGTTACTTATGGTTAGAGGAGAAGCTATCAGTAGTATACAGTTAAACTGATAACATATATTTGACATTATACGCACAATTAACCATACAAGATGTATAAATGTAATGTCAAAGTACTTTAAATTACATTACACTGAAGATGCATACACTATATCACAATAACATGTTTAAAAAATTCTTTGCCAAATTACTATTTCAAAAAATATGATTTCATATTTTCAGTAACTATTACTTAAGTACTGAGAAGAATGGCAATGAAAATGGTTGTATTGCCAAAGAGGATGGACAATTCTGTAAGAAGACAAGAATAAGAGGAATAAAAAATTAGGATTTGAAGAAAGGGAGACAGCAGCAGCTAGAAAAACTCCTGCATAAATATATATTTACGAACAGTCAGAACACAGTATCTTCATACCAAAGTGAAGATTCACTTTTTTTATAGCTACATAGTATTTAAGACCAAAACCACAGCTTTTAAGAGTGAATATCCAGTGAGGACTAAGTTAATTATAAACAACAGTACTTTAGAACAAGTGAACCATTTTAAATATCTCGGATGTGAAGTAACCTATGGGTCTGTGTCTGATATCAAAGATAAAATAAACGAATTTAGAAATATTTGTGGAACAATTCATAGAAACCGTAGAAATGAGACAAGAAACACCACAAGGATAAATTTTATAAGACAACTGCAATACCTACACTGACATATTCGAGTCAGGTGTGGGTCATAACAAAAAAGGAATGCAGCAAGAGTGCTGAAATGCAGTTATTTAAAAACACACTAAACTATACATTGCAAAGTAGAAGATATAAATACAATTATTTCAACTTACAGAAGACAATGGTGAGACCATTTGTAAAGGATGACAGAGTATTGACTAGCAAAAGCAGTGCTGAAATATAAAGCCACTGGTACAAGAGACGTGTGTCATTCAAGAATAAGATGAGCACTGGAACAGTTTGATATAACATAGTCCTTGTAGTGAACAAGAAGACAATATTTAAATAGTGTAATAATGCATCACTCAAAACGACATTTAAACCCTTGTTTCAATTCATTTTCAAATATAATACAATATAATAAATAAGAAATTATAACAATCCCATGGTAAAAAAGAATTAAAAATGTCACTAACTCTGTTAAAGCATGCACGATTTTAATAATTAAAAACAAATCTATTTTTGGGATACTATGCATAGTCTGAGCACAGAGTGTGTGTGTGTGTATATATATATATATATATATGGTATGTTTTTTTTGTATTGATGCAAGACTTCAGCCATATAAAAAATAAACTGTTTATATAATATTATGTAAACATCTGTTTCCATTTCTTTGTCGAACTTAATGCTAGCATATTAAAATAAAAAATACACAATAATCCCAGGGGGAAAATTATGAAGGAGAAATTAAATAGAGGATGCTGTTATCAGCTGATCACAGTGCAAAGCATACATGGACTTCCATCATTAAAATCAATACTAACTTTTGAAATTCTGCTAGGCAATGTAAACATAGTGCAAAAAAAAACTGTTAACTGTCAATAAAGAATGGCAGTGCTATGTACGCTCCAAGACAAAGGTGGCTCTAAATGATGCTAAAGATTTATTTTTTAAAAAAGTTAAGAAATTAAAGCAAGTTCAGTTTTGTATGACACAATGCATTCTGCGATGAGGCATCTTCAAAGAATAGACAGGAATTGAGGATGCCACATTGTTGAATGTGTGAAAAGTTTGGTGTTAAAGCAAAATTTGTGGTGTTGAGTCCAAAAATTGTGATGATTTTAAACAATTCATACTAAAATGTCTCTAATGGCTTAGCTTATGGAACTCCAGAACTGTCCAGATAAAGTACGACGTACATTTCTCGATTTAAATTAACAATGGACGTCCTGCAATTTTATAGTTTCTACATGGGTCTATCTGTCTTAACCACTGGAATAACTGGGAGGGGGCATGAGATGTCTATTAGATTCTACATGAGGGGTCTAGTTGCTCAATACCAAAAATACTGATTTACTAGATTTAATTCTTACTAACAAGATAAATGATGAAATTAAATTGTGTGTACAAAAGACCAATCGCTGCTATTGTCGATACAAAAAGTTAATGATACCTAAACTGATGGACCAAAAAACAAAATTGACCTTATTATTGGAGAAAAAAAGAACAAGGAATAAAGAGCTGAAATTGGCAGGTGGTCCTCAGACGGCCAATACAAATAGAAAAAAATTTGACCTTATACAAAACCTTAATAAGGCCAATATTAATTTACGGTAGTGAGGCATGGACTGGACAATGATGATCACCTACTTCAAATATTTGTACAGGTGTTAAGAAAGATATATGGACCAATATGAAATGCTGATATATTAAATCACTACATATCACATGTACTGGACATGTTGCGTGGATGGATGAGAGTAGAATTCTGAAAAGGAAGCATTCACAGAATTTTCTGAGTGGAAATATCTGCAGAAAAGAATGTAGGGTAGACATAGGTCTAGATGGAAGAATGGCATGGAGGAAGATCTAAAGGAAATTGGAGTATGAAACTGGAGAGTAGCTAAGGAAAGGGCAGAATGGAAGAGGGCTACTGAGAAGGCATAAATCCACAAGGGTAACCAGTGGCTTGTTGCAAAACAAAGTAGAGTTTTTGTGAAAATAATTCGACAGTTCTGTAACCAGTTGGTGTGGATTTATGAAGTATTTGTGGGATTCTGCTAGGCAAGACAGACATAGGGCTAAAAAGGAGAAATCCCCCCCCCCAAATATTAAAAATTTCATAATTACTTAATGTAGACCTACTTCTAAGCCATGCTTCTAAGCATGTATTAAAAGAAGGGTTATAAATAATTGTAGAAATAAAAGGAATTACAATATTTGTAAATTGATACAAAAATTAAGTTAGTGTTTGTAGTTACAGTATTAAAAACTGAATGATACGTGCCTCAGAAAACAAACCCAGAGTCTGGGCAGAATATTAAACGTGGCAACACTGGAACCAGCTGATATTTGAGGCCGACTAGACTATCTCTTCATTTATGTATTTCAATAATCAAATCGCGTCATTTTTAATTGTCGGTTAACAGCAGTTTTATAATTCATTTTTCACAATTAAAAAGTTCATTATATAAAATACTGTTATATTATTTAAGAAATATATTAATTAACTTATTCATATGATATGAATTCAATAATTCAAACAAAATTAATTCATTAGGCCTAACTCTAATTCACTAATTTCTTCAACTTAAACATATAGTAATAAGTACACACAGACTTATAATTTAGATTTAGTTATAAATAGGCCTACTCATGATTTTAGTAATGCTATGAAATTAAATCAAAATAAACATGTTCACTTTAGCTATTTAATTACACTATGCTTATAGGCTCAGACACAACGTTGCCATGTTTAATATTCCAGCCTTCTACTAGACCCGGCCATGACAGAGCCTATTTAACCTACCTTTATCTGTTTCAACACACTTCCCATTACAGGGTTATCTACGTTATGACTCCTCTAGCACTGTATAATATTTCTATGGTTTGAACTGTCATCTTTGCATAGGTAAACAAGACGTTACTTGACTTTCAGAAAAAATGAGATGTTTGCTTAAAAAATAACATACTTTAACATGAACTATAAGCTGATTGAAACATTCTTCATTCGGGCAATATCCTTAAACTGTGAAAGGGTAATAGAAGTGGAGTTTCTGAAAATATCTTCAGAAAGACTCATTTTCGCAAGATCTATTAAGAATTAAAGTGATTCCTAATGAAATGAGATTTATTACTTTTAACTTGAATCATAGTTAATCAAGATAGAATATTCTGAAATCAGCGGTTTTCCATAGTTTTAATCAACTCTTATACTTAATGCTGGATTACTAAAAAACTTTTGAGATGCAAAGAATTTATAAAATGTCATTATTATCACCATCATCTTCACAGATTACATTATGGTTTGTTCCGGTCTCAAATAGGCAAAGATTAGAGCTGGTCACTCCAACGCTTCCTCGGACATCCCACACCTCTCTGTCCCCTCGGCTTATAGTTACATAGTTGTTTGGGGATGAGGCAGTCATCCATTTGGCAAAGATGTTCCCACCAATTCAGCCGATACTGGGTGATCATGTCGAGTATACTCATAATATTCAGTTCCTGCCGTATATCTGTTTCTTTTATGACCACGGAGAGTATACCCTGCCACGTGGCTGAGAAATCTCATTTCAGCCGCTTTTTATAAAATGTATTTATACAGTTATATGGTAATAATACTGGGCTTCTCATTTGTCGGGAAAAGCAACCAAAAGAAAACGGGAGCCCAACCTTCAAGTTAATCTCACTCTCCTCCTGCCAGGAGCATCGCCTAGTTACATCACTCAGTTACTCCATACCTTTTTCTTTGGTGTTACTTTCAGTGTCCAGTATGTGTTAATGTACCATACATGTTTGTATCAGTCAGTTGTTTATTGTTTTCACACTGTAATCTCAATAAGACTTCATGTCAGCGTTGGATTTAGCCTAGCTGTAGCCTAGGGGCCCGCACCACAAACAAAAAGAAAAAAAAAGAACAGTCAACTTGCATAAAAATTATTTGGTTCGTGTTTCAGAGAACAGTGCACGTTATTAGAGGAAAGGGTGGTATTATGAGCCATGTACAGGGGGTAGAGTAGGGCAAGAGTGCGCACTTAAATTTTAAATTCATCTCAAACTGCACTCATTGCACTGAGACTCATTATATTTCAACAGAAATATCATGAATCCCTTAAGGTTCGATTAAGACCCCTTTTTATTATTTCAGCAACTGCAACACATGTAAATAAATATATTTCCAAAATGTGTAAAATGCGAACTTTGGTGGTGCAAATGTTTGCAATTAAATTAATTTGGAAACAACTTTATTAATAAAATAAAAGAGTCAAGAGGGACCCGGACCTCACAGTTTTACTTAATTCCATAACCCCCTCAGCAACTGGGGGGTCTGCTCCACATGTTCAGCTTGGGGACCCACTAACTCTAAATCTGGCTCTGCTTCATACCACTTCAATGTTACATACTCCCTGCTTTTTGAGACATAGCTTTCAGATCCATATGTGAGAGTACATAATGCAATTGTAACATATGCTGTTTGGTGGTTACGTAGGATTAACAATTCACTGTCATCATACATTATCAAAAGAAACACATAATTAATAGAACTTTCCATGCAAATCCAGAACATTACAAAAAGTCGTAGAAAAACTGAGTAAACAGTTGTGGTCCTCTCTTCACAATTAAAATGGTTTTACTGTATTTAGTGTGTTACACATTCGGTGTTACCGAATTTTTTACTGTAATAACAATCTGTAGTAAATTTACTGACTTGGTGTGCATTATTATTCATTATACACAAGGTGCTACCCAAAAGTTGGAATTTGAACAGTACACACTAACTGGATGGAGTATGCTCTTCCACTGCTAGACATGGTGAGCAGTATGGCTTCTTGAATCAGTATGCCAATAGCTGTGTAGCTGAGATGATGCTTTGTTTCGTTCAATAAAATTTTGTGAAGTTATGTTTCATGTTCTGAAACCATAGGCTGTTTGGTGGTTACGTAGGATTAACAATTCACTGTCATCATACATTATCAAAAGAAACGCATATTTAAAACATGTACTATCTAGACTGTGTTGTCAAAGTCCCAATTCAAAGTATTATTTACATTTAAAAAACAATGTTAAGTTTCAAGTATACAGTTTTATACAAGATGTATCTCAAAAGGAAGGACTGGCCAATAATAAATGTGATGGGCAACACTAAGTCATATCGCACGTACACAGTAGGTACTACTGAATGATTAGGTAATCACACACTATTTCTAGCAGTTTGTTGTGAAGTGTAGTCTGCGAGTTGATTTCTCAATGTAAAAGAGCCTAACGCTGTTACTGTATGTTATTTATGGGTTCATAGTAAAGAGAGGCGAGGAAGGCACAAGAAACCTCCTCTGCACCAGTTCTCTCAGGCCTCGGTAAAGTAACTGCTATTACAGTAGAGTCCCGGTAATCCGAAATAACTGGGACCACAACCTTTTCGAATTAGCAGATTTTCAGAGTAACTGCAATTGCTCTTAAAATACCCCCCCCCCCTATATCATGACTGCTGATGAAATGTGGATTTGTTATTTCAACATCAAGTCAAAACAACAATGTTCACAGTGAAAGGTAAAGAATTCAAACAAACTTAAGTCAACACAAAATGTCATGTCCACTGTTTTCTGGGACCAAAATGATATTTTTTTGATGACTTTTCTGGAGCTGGAGCAACAAAATAATCATAGCAGTGAAGAGTTTTCAAATGCTTTGAAAAGTGAGGCATTGACAAAAACTGGTGACGTGGAATGCTGAAGTCAGAATTGTTTTAATTCGTGACAATGCGTGTAAAAAATCTACCTGGCATAAGGTTGGTTGCCCTATATGGTGGTCTCAATCAACAACTCACAATTCCAACATATACCACAACACCTAGTTCAGGCCATAATGAGTTTATATAGACATACGCAATAATCATAGATGACGGAGAAGAATCTATCGCGATTGAAACAAACCAAGGCGTAAGACAAAGTTGCTGTCTGTCACCATTACTTTTTAACCTCTATCTAGATGATCTCTTCAAAAAATGAACAATCCCCTGACGGTATTAAAATCCACCAAAATAAAAGCTTGAAAACAATTCTCTTCGCGGATGACCAAGCTATATTCGCCACTTCAGAAGACGATCTCCAGCGAGCAATATACATCTTACATAAAATAGGAAAAGAATATAAGTGTAACATATCTGAATCAAAGACAAAAGAAATGGCCTTTATAGGAGATGAACCGGTTCGGACCAAATATGCATAGAACAAGTAACATTTTATAAAACAATGGCAATACCTATACTACTGTATGATTCTGAAACTTGGCTCATAAAGAAAAAAAGATGAACAGAAGGTACAAACAGCAGAAGTGAAATGTCTGAGATCAGTTGACAGGTGTAATAGACGAGATCATATAAGAAATGAAGAGATAAGAAGTGATTTAGATAGTTTTGCAATTATTGAAAGGATTAAAGAATACAGAAGAAAGTGGATTCAACGCATAAATAGAATGGAAGAAAGTAGAATACCAAAGACAGCGAAAGATTCCGGCCGTAGAGGAAGAAGAAAAGTTGGTAGACCTAAGAAAAGGTGGAAAGGTAGACTGTGGAATAGGAACAGGCCGCTAAAGCCTAAAACCGTTAAGAAGATGATGATGACAGTGGTGTGCGTACACACCACAGTATATACTTTTCCAATTATCCAGAAATTAGGATGGGAACTGTTTAGCCTAGAAAGTGGCAGCGCTGAACTGGCAGCAATCCCAGGCAGTAATTTTTATTGAGAGAGTATAAAAAGCTCGATCTTTGATATATGAAGGGCTTAGAAAAACAATGGTGGCTACTTAGAAAAATATAGTAGGTATGAACAATTGTTGAACAGATAATAAATTTTTTCCTCATAATTTCTTTTCTTCTTAATGTCCGACTGGCCCTTACTTTTGAAATATGTCTTGTATCATAGTAGAAGCAACTTGTAAAAACTTGCAAATGCTTACATGAATATAGAAGACTTGTTCAACAAGATTATGAGCTACAAGGACAACTTGATAGCATTAACTCTTAATTCTGTCTATCATAATAAAGTAGAAAATAAAGGAAAAATCAAGCAAAAACAAAAAACTAAAAAAAATAAAATGTTGTTGGATTATTTTTATTTCAACTCAGAAAGTTGTAGAATTCATAAATGTTTGGGGAGAGAGATTTAATTACAATACAGAAGAAATCATAACAAAACAATTTTTTTTTTACAAGCATAAATCAATGATTCTGTTATTTATACCTAACAACAAAATTAAACCTAATAGTAAAATAAGTTTAAATACAAATAAAATAATAATATTATAAATCGATATTTAATCAGTTAAACTGATTTTTTTGTATTCTTTTCAAAATCATGATCAACAACGTTTCATATTTTCAAAACAAAAATCTAAAAACAACCAGTGTTCACAGTCTGCATAATCTCTGACAAAAAGAAACACATCACTCTCGCTTACTGATGTTATGAGCCGAAAAAAAAAAAAAAAAAAAAAAAATATATATATATATATATGAATGTATCAATAAAGCTGATGTTCAATTATAACTTCTAGTTTATTTATATAATTTTATAGCAAGGACAATTTACTTTCCATATTTTTTAATAAAATAACAGACTCGTTTTTGTATCATCAGAATGGCTTAGGAGAGCACAAAGTTATCTGTTGAGATGTGTGTGGCCATAACTATGTTGCAGCCACTTATTTTATTGATACTAGTATTAATACTAGCTACCCATTATCACAGGCTGAGTCACCCTAAGGGTGAAAAATGCACTTAAAGAGTTTGTGGGGGGAGGAAACAAACGTGGGACATTTGATTAGCAGCCGTGCACATCATACCCACTGATCTAATATGTTCGAGTTTAAATTCATATATATTACATAAAATACAATACTAAACACGATAACCCAAATATGTGCTTACGTTGACGAGGTTGTGATAATAGGCAGATTGAGACAACGGCTAGTTGAGGTATACAAGGAGCTGAATCAAAAATCCGCTGGAATGGGACTCGATGTAAATATCAGCGAAACTAAATACATGCTGATTTCTGCATCAGAAAGGAGAAGAAATATATATAACTTATGCACAGAGGATAATTAATTTGATGCAATTAATAAGTTCAGATACCTTGGCAACATAATAGATAATGAAGGGTCCATAAACACAACAATACATGACAGGATACAAATAGGAAATAGGGCATACTATGCCAACAGTGTACTATTGGGAAGCAAACTCATTAGCCGTAACAGGAAAATAAAAATATATAAGACACTTATCAGACCAATTGTTACTTATGGAGCCGAGACATGGACACTGACATAAAAGAAACAAGAATCACTAAGAAGGTTTCACAGAAAGCTTGTACGACGTGTTTATGGATCGGTTAAAGAAGATGACGAATGGAGAATAAGAAATAACCAAGAGATAGATGAGCTATTGAAGGATGACGAGATTGTAAGATTCATAAAGGCTAAACGAATACAATGGCTAGGTCACCTAGAGCAGATGGATGTTCAGCATATGCCAAAGAAAATCTTGAGGGTGCAAATCTATAAAAACAGAAAGAGGTGCCGACTTAGGATAAGATGGTTGGGTGATATGCTAGAAGATCTCAGAAGAATGGATGTGAGGGGTTACACCAAGATGACAATGGATAGAAGACTGGTGTTGGAAGCCAGGGCTCACATTGGGCTGTAGTGCTGAAGAAGAAGAATATTATATAAACTTTGTATTTAGAGGGTTTAACACTATAATACTATCACCAGACGCAAACGTTTTGCAAATATATGACAATTTCTGGTTGACTATTTGATTTTCTCAGAATATAATTATTTTTTGGTAAATGGCAGTGCTCAGTTAAAACCTTTTTAATATACCATCATCTGTACTATGTACAAACTACAAACATACAAAATTCTTACACTCATTTAATATTCAAGTGTGACACAATGTACATAATAAAAAGTCATTTAATTTTTATATTTGTCATTAGTTATAAACTTTATACCAACAATCATAAGCAAAAAAACAAATAACCTTAGATATTCGTGTCTATTAAAATATGTTCCAGAACATATGCACTATCTTTCGATTTTCAACCACCTTCAAATGTATGTCTATATGGATGCATGTGAGTTTTATAATCTGTAACTCGATTCTTAATAGCTCATAATCTCAGCACAATGACTGGATATCTAAAGGTAGAGTGTATACGACATGCCATTTTTACTCAACACATATACAAAGTAACACACATCTATGGTTATTTTCTTTTCTGCTTAATGTTCCAATTTTACTTGTTTCGCAATCATTTTAATATAATAATAATATCCTTGCTATAAAAATTTACATATAGACCTACTTATTTATTTAAAAATCTTACTGCAAAAAAAAAACTTGAGTTCAATTATGAATTTATAACATCAAACGATAATAATTATTATTGGAGACTGACAAGGTCAAATTAATTATATATAATATATAAATTTTATATTATAAAACAGTGACCGGCATAACATGAGATTTGGTCCTGTATGAAATTCTGAATTACACATGCTTTTAAAGAACAGTTTGCTAGTTTTTGTAATTTCAAATGAGTTTTATGAATATTATTTTTTTTTAATCTGTACACTCTCACGTCACATTGCGCTATCTCTTGCAAATGTTCTCAGTGCTGACTGTGGTTTAGGAAAATATAATTCTTTGTGTGTGCGTGTGTGTGCACTTGATTTACAAACTTTCTCAGTTGAAAATCAGGAAAGCTTGTGGACCACATTTCCAGTCAACACAAGATTACAAAAATCTATTTACTAAACACTAACTACAAATGTTATACAATAATAAACTATAACGAGACGATGGATCCAAGCACAAGCAATTAGATATTTAAGAAGATTTAAAGGATGCAACTGAAGAGGAAATATGAAAAAACGAAGCAATTAGAGAAGCACCTCAAATGGATGAAATTGCATTGACACTAACATCAAATGATACAAAATGGAAGAAAGCAAAAGGTTAGATGTCTCTCTTAACTAGTTCTGTTTTTTAAAAGGGAGCTATTATTGTGATTATTATTATTATAAAGGTGGGAAATTTGTTGAAAAAAAAGAACAAAAACAGCTGAGATTGTTCAGGCATGTGATGAGAATAGGACAAGAAATAAGAAAGACCTCATTCATATGGAATGAGAAAACAGAAAAAAACAAAAAGTGTGAAAGATCTAGAAAAGCGTAGCTCAGTACTAACTGGTAGTAAAGAGAGAGGAGTCAATTGGACACAAGCTATGAAGGAATCGAGTGACACAAAAGCGTGATCAAGAACCAACACCTCAACACTGGAGGTAAAATAGACTAAGGGGTAAGTAAATTTTCTGAGTGAGTTGTATGTTTATTAAAAAGTTGTATGGGTGATACATAAACATTCTTATTCTCAATCAGACATTGTAGTCCTTGTTATTTTAACATTGTCACCATTAACTTATGAAGCCATTAGCCATTTTGTACTGAACCTTGGGCACAGGCAGATGGGGTTTTACGGATTGAACGGTTCAAAGTTTCAGCAAAAAAACCGTAACAGGCAGTAGCGTGGTGTCCATGTGACCGTTGTTGCCAGTGGCAACAGTACTGGAAATAAGAGAAAGTAACATTAATTATATCACAGAATAAATACTTTAGTTATTGAATAATTTGAAATTCCAACAATATTAGTAAGGAAAATTGAAGAAAAGTGTAGCACGGCTTTCGAACTACTGGGCACTTGCACCGTCTTGTGTTGCCGGCTCAGACATTGGCAATGTTTTACTGATTACGGCCATTGCCCTCTTACTAGTTGTCAATGTACAAACTGTAGAGGGTGACACATTTGTCCACCCAATGTGTTGCCGTCGTATAAACCGGCAAAATGCTCAGTTAGCAGCTATGTTCGTTAAGTCATGTGTTTCTCTGTTTGTCTTTATTATTTTTAATTCGATTATTTGTGTTCTGATTTATTCTGTGCAAGTATAATGAGAGTCAGATCCCGTTGAACCGGCACCCTCTTCTTCTGCCAGTGAATGATAGAAAATGCTCTAAAAAGAACACTTGGTACAAGACAAAATTCAAATTAATTTTTAGGTCAAGTTTTAGGCCTATCACAACCGGCAACAGGTGTTATGTACCCACGTCGCGCCACTGACAAAATATAACAGTGGCAGTTTCTGTTGGACTTAGCTAGTTAGTACTACCTACAGAAATTCTAAGATATAAAAAAAATATATATATATAAAGTATTGTTATTATATGAACACAAATATATTCAGTTTATATTCCTATATTTAATAATGTTATTATAATGTCCATAATAAGTTCTTTATTAAACTGCCCCCCAGCTCCGAATGTTGTAGTTTTACATTCAGAGTGAGGTTGCTTGAGTCTGTAGGTGTCAGTTTTCGTGCTACCTTACAAAAAGTATTAGAGAGTCACTGTGAAATATTATTATACATCAAAAACAGAAAACTTCATCCAAAACCATGGTATGGGGCGTAACTAGTCCGAGGCGTATGCTGCAGATAAGCATAAGAGTGAGACAGCACATGATGAGCTACCTACACACTGCCAACATTGTAGTATGGTTTTGTAAAGGGTTTAAGAGTAAAGAGTTTTGTGGTTAGTTAAAAGTTTATTTGAATAAACCAAATTGAAATTAAATTATCTGCTGGGCTGTTTGGCCGTGGTCCCAGGTTTTCATTAAAACCAAACGTTTCAGCAGGACCACTGGCTGCCATCGTCAGTGGATGTATTGATTCAACCTAACGCGGGGTGTTGTACGTTAGGCAGCCAGTGGTGTTGCTCAAACGTTTGGTTTTAATGAAAAACCTAGGACCACGGCCAAACAGCCTGGCAGATAGTTTAATTTCAACTGACACCAGCCGTGAAAGCCTTCAAACAAAATTATTTGAATTATATATTCACAATTAATTAGGCCTAACAGTATTTTATTAAAAACCTAAAGCCGTTCTTGCTTGAGGCTTAATTTTTTGTGCATCACCAGATTTTTTTGTCGTCATGAGCCACCACTGAACCATAATATCGCATCATTTTAAAGTAAGCCCAAATATTGTTTATAATAAGTAATAATAATTAATTCTGTGTATTAACTGAACTGCTGTTAGGAGATGAGTATATATATAAATCGGTTCATCACATTATCCTACGTTTTCCGATCCCTAGTCTCCACTGGTCTCAATCTAACCAAGATTCTTCTTCCAATCCCCGGTCTCTCATTGCCCGGTTGATCCCTTCTCTCCAACTCAATCTAGGTCTTCCTCTTCACCTACAACTGTATGGTGTCCATCTCAAAATTTGCTTGGGGAGTCAATTATCCGGCATTCTTTGCACATGCCCAAACCATCTTAGCTGTTTTGTTTCTATCTCGTCGAAAATAGAGCACTGTACCCCCTATTATCTCCCGGATTCTGATGTTTCTTACGTTTCCCAGTTTTGACATCCCTGCCGCTCTTCGCCAATAATCCATTTCAGTAGCTTCCAACAACTTTTCTGTTCTTTGTATTATTGGCCATATTTCACACCCGTATGATGTAATTGGTTTCACGATTGTATTGTATACATGATGTTTATTTTGTTTTGATATTTGTTGGTCCCACAATATGTTGTTCAGCAATGCTATTGGTTTTCTTCCCAGGTTATTTCTTTCTCTTATCGCATTATCTAGACTACCATCTTGTGTAACTGTTGTTCCTAGATATTTATAGCTACCGCAATTTATTATTTCTTGTTCGCCTTCTAAAATTAATTCTTCTGTTCCCCACCAATGCACATATACTCCGTTTTCTTTGTGTTTACTTCAAGGCCCCATAGCGTATATTCCTCTATAAGTTTTCGTGTCATGTATTCCGTGTCCTGATAGTAGGAGATGAGTATCCACAATATTTCTCCCTCCACGTTTAGTTGAACCCCTTTGAAATTCTGCATGCACCATTTCCTAGTTCTACTTGGTCACCCTGGATTGGTAACACATGTAACAAGTAAAATGATGAACGGGTATCAGTTCAACAAGTAACAATCGCTATATACAAATGAACCAATTTTTTAATATTTTTTTTAAAGAAAAATGTAATTTTCATGTTTGCTGTTTATTCTGGATTCACTGAGAACCTGGTACGTTACACACAATGTTTAACTTTTGCTAAACTTGTGTTGCTACCACTAATACTCACACTTCCATGAGCACTTTCTAGCCTCTCGGCTCATCTTCAGATGGATACAACTTCCCATATCCCATATAGAAGAAGTGTACGATTTTGTAAAGGAAGTGAATAGTATAGATAGTAATATACAATTCAAAGAAGAAATAGGCAGGAGAGAGTTGAATTACTTAGATTTAACAATAAAAATAAAGGATGGAAAAGAATTTTTGTTGGACATATTCAGTAAGGGAGTTTATTCGGACCTAATTATTCCTTACGATTCATACCATCCATATAAATACAAAATGGCAGCGTTAAACGCTTTTTGTTATACGATGGAGTTACCGTGTTTAAAAGATGAAGTTACCAGGGATAATGAGTTAAAGAGGATAAAAGAAATAATAAAAAATAATTATTATAATATGAACGTAGTTAATAAAATAATGGATAAGATCTGTACAGAAGAAAATGTGGGAGATAGGAAGGATAGAAATTATATGGGATCGATAACATACATAGGAACGAGGACAAAAAGTATTATAGAATGTTTTAAGAAGCATGATATAGATGTAGCAATTAAAAGATGTATGACAGTGTTTGATAAAATTAAGAACAGTAATACAGAAGAAATTCCGATTTTACAAAAAAGTGGGGTATACAAACTTAAATGCAAGGATTGTAATAAATTATACATAGGCGAAACGGGCCGTAAGTTCGAATGTAGACTGGCGGATCATAAAAGAGGGGAAGGAAATAGAACATCCAGTTCATTATATGCTAGACATTTTGTAGATGAAAACCATAAATTTGTTAATCCATTAGAAGAATATGAAATTGTAAAGGTCGAACAAAATCCGGTAGAAAGGAAGTTGAGAGAGAGGAGTTAGAAATACTAAAGGAAAGAAAAAAGAATTTAAACAGTTTAATTAATTTAAAGATGCAATTTGAAAATGAAGATATGTTTTACCATATATTAGGTAAAATAGAAGTATAGTATAAAAAGGTCGGTAGCAGTATGATACTTCGTGAAAAAGTACAAGGCTATTGGAAAGTTACTAGTCAGGAATGAGACAAGGGGTGGTAACCTGGATGTTTGTTTTGTTGTGTTCGTTGAGGTGTAACAAGGGTGTTTACCTGCTATGTTAAGTTGACGCTTCCGGGTGTAGGAAAGATATATAAACGGGGAAGGTTTTTAACCAGGTTGCTGTATTCATCTGAAGATTAGCCGAGGGTTGAAAGCGCTCATGGAAGTGTAAGTGAGTATTAGTGGTAGCAACACAAGTTTAGCAAAAGTTAGACTTAACCACTAAATTGTATTTATCGTTAAACACAATGTTTAGTTAACAAATTTTTATTAATAGATTTAATCTTCTACGGAACTTAATTTTTGTTTATCTACTAATACAGTGACTCCCTAAAGGGAAGTGAGAAGAGGAAATCTTATGTGGTGAGATAGAGTGCAGCAGGATGCAGAAAGGGCAGGAATCAGCAACTGCAGAATGATTGCATCAGTCAGGGACTGCTGACAAAGTCTGCTTCAACAGGTCAGGACCTTTCCGGGATTGTAGTACCCCTGATGATGACAGTGACTCCTAATAAGCACTTTCAAGCCTTAATGAGAGGTACAGCGTGACTGATATTTTACTTTATCAGATTACTTATCATATAGTCAAGGCACTGCCTTATAATTATGTTGTTTTAGATATTGTATGAATATTTTGTTGAAAATGTAATTGTAAGGTTAGTGATGTTGATCATCCATTTCGTACTACACTAGACTTATCTGGCATAATTTTCAACATAATGTACATTGTTAGCATAATCTGTTTTACAAACAAATTATTAATACACAACTGGATTCACTTTTGACTTGATAAAGACATGACCAGCATTGGCAACAAAATTACGATGATATATAAAATCCCTGTAATCTGACAGTGGAGAGCATACCTATTTGATTGTTTACAACTGTATGTGACACTGTGTTCTAGGGTTGGAGTGATAGTGATTATATACAGCAGGATTTGTAAGCACCCTAATACCTAATTACAGCTGATGCTATGAATTACTTGAAGGCTTTTCTCTTGCAGGTCAGCACAACATGGAGTGTTTTGAAGTGCAGCTTTTATCAGTATGTAAGATTTTTAATCAGCATGCAAGCACCTGGCCAGTGACTTATACCGTGCGAATATTTGACTGTGTTTGCCATGTCTGTCGAATTAAATTTGAAAAACATGAATGCACAATTTTAAACTGATTGACTATTCTCATAATGGGAAAAATCTGGTTAGAGGTTTCAAATATAAAGTTTGTTTTATATTAAAAATATGTATTATCCTTTCTTCAGTGCTAACAGGTCACCTCTTGTTTGCCGGGCTATCAGACCACGGTCTGATGTTAATTGTTGCAAACGTTTTGGCCGTTCCTTCGACAGCCACAGAGTACTGTGGTTCACTGACTGTGAGATCTTTGTCAGTGTTCTGCACTGAAGATGACCGTTGAAGGAATGGCCGAAACCGTTTGCAACAGTTGACATTGGACCACGGCCTTATAGCCCGAGAAACCAGAATATTAGTAACTGATGGCAGCTGTGAAAGCCTTAGACAGAAGTTGCACTTTGTTTAACAACAGTCTAGCTGGACTGATAATTGTCAAACATAATCCTTGTCATTCTATACATACATTGAAATGTCTCTCAGCCCTTTTAATTCTTTGGCTGCTGTAAACAAATGACAATTAATATTTTCCTGTACAGAAAAACAGTAAAGTAGACTCTTGACTATCCATCCTCCATACTGCCCGGCCTATTTTTGAACCTATGTGCCGTGTGTAAAACACAAGTTGCGAAAGGAAAAGCGCGGATTCCCCCTGCCCTGTTACCTGCTCATTGATTCATCAGTTGCGTATCGGATGTCAACAAGTGCAGAATACATTTGCCACTGTTCCTGTTTACGTTCGTAAATTGTTTTTGTGTGCTTCTTTTTTTTTGTTGAAGATTACGAAATGGACGATAAATGAAAAAAGGTTGTAGTGACTATGGAGGAGAAACTACACACTATAAAACGACTGGACTGTGGGGTAACGGCAAAAATTATTGCTTCAGAGTTAGGAAAAGTACAGATGGTGACTGGAAGAAAAATCAACCAGAAATTGAAAAGTGGTGTGCTGATCAACCTAGTGGAAGTGGAATGGAAGTAAAAAAAACCATGCTGAAAGGTTATGACCATGCATGCATAAAGAACTTCAGGAAAGCTTTATTTCTGTGGCATGAACACTTACGAGGAAAAGGCTTGCCTGTTACTGGGCTGATATTGAAGGAAAAACCATTGCAATTTAAGTGACAAATAAAAGGAGAAGATTCAGAACTTACTGCCAGTGATGTATGGTTAGAGTAATTATAGAACTCCAGCCTATCCGGCTTTTTTGTTTTCCGGCCTGCCCTTCCGCCACATTAGGCCGGATAGTCAGGAGTCTACTGTATATCCAATACCATTTCCTTTTTCTTCTTAACAGTAAATGTTAATTTCTTCTTCTCAGGTGTAAAACGTGTCATCTTTATCACTAAATGACGACATTCTATACACCAGCTTAAAGTAAAAACCTTTTGAGTGCCCAAAACACGCTGCACCATGGGAGAGATCAGTATAGTACAACGTTGTGGTACAGCACGTGTTGTACCATGACCATGTTGATCCGTCAGAGACCAGCCTAAGTTTATTGTCCTTTTCAACAAGTTGGTGAACAAATTATTCTTATATTATTTAATATTCTACGTCATTTTATTTCAACGACTGTACTAACAACAAAGATTATTTTAAACTGTAATCACTACTTTGTTGTTTATGTGTAAACTTCTCCAGTGGAGGCTTACTGGGATCTGACAAGTTAAATTGTCTTAATTCAAAAGTACTTACAGGGAGTCACTGTACAGTGGATAGCAACAAGATAAGTTCTACTTTATGTAAGGGTACAGAATTAAAGGGTTTTCTTTTATTAAATTATAAATGGTAAAGATGGGGACTCGCCCGGACAAGGTTTCGATTTCACAGCAGCGTTCACTTGTGGAACACCCAGTTGCACATTTGTTTGGTCAGATAGGGTTGCTGCGACAATTCCTGGTGCTGTGGAATGTGACCGCGTGCGCGCCTGCCTGCCCGAACACAGTATTTGGCACGAACTTTTTGCGAGCCTCAGAACGCAAGCTTATGGTATACAAACTCGCACTCAAGAAGATATCACGTGACGCCTGTTCAGCCTATCAGGAGCAAGTAGCCGCTAAAAGAGAACGTCTAGGCCATCTTGAAAAGAGGTCTTAGCGTCTCTTCGCGTGGAACCGGCCAGTTCAGTTACAGGCTCGCGAGCTGAAAATTTATTAAAACTTTCAAAAATGTGATCTAAACTATAATTTAAAGTGGTATAAAACTGCGAGATATAATTTAATCTTCAGTGGCCTCAAAATTAAATTGGGAGAACTAATTTCGGACAAAAAAGTGAGATAAAATGTAAGAAGTGCAACGCATGGTCTGCAGTGACAGCATCAACACAGTAACCATATGATATAAACAAATAATTATGAAATTCTAATAAGAGCTCTAAATTTGGTGGGTAAAAGATATCTTATAAAGAATGAATGAGCAGATGCTGGGTTGCCTTTTAAAGAATTATTTAGATTAGTTATTAGAATAAGTGAAGCAATGTTAAAGTAGCCCAAAAGTTTGTTTTTGTATTTTTAAAAGAAAAAAGTAATTAAAAGAAACAGTAATATTTTGAGAGGAAAAATTAATAGCAAGTAAATTCAAAAAGAGTATGAAAGAAGGTTAAATAAAAATTGAGTTGATTAACAAATGCAATAAGAGTCGAGTTTCTTAATAACACAAAAAGCCTAAATCATGTTTACAGGTCACGGGTTCACGTGAAGACTCTGGGACCCAAGACAAGGTAAGAGATGTAGAAATGTGTCTGTTTATTAAATATTATTTTGTTATTAATAAGTAACTTCTCAATGGCGCACTGTAACAGGGACAGTTTATACAATTTTAAATTTTGTATAGACCACGTTTACTCGTGAATATAGGGTGATTTAGAGGTTAAGCTGTAATACGTATAAATTATGTGCAGAAAATGATGTTAGGTTAAGTGAGCGGTAAAATAATAGTAAGTGTGAGTTTTTGTTAGTATACAAAAATTGCATAAAATATGGAGAATCAAATAAATGAAACTGACGTAATTGTCGACGATGAAGCCGAAAATAAATCGATGTTTGAAAACAAAGAAAGTGCGTTGACTGAATCGACTAATAGAAGCGACTCAGGAATTCAAACAAATGAAATGATAACAAATAAAAGCAATTTTGATGAATCAAAAATAATGAATGAAGTTGAAATTCATTCAACCCCAATTTCAATTAATCAAAATAAGAAATCTGATGACGATGATATGTTGAAACGTTTGTATAGTATGATAGACAAAATTTAACGTAATAAATTGTCGTTTTGATGTCAGTGATATTAACATGAATGAACAAAAGAATGAAATCAAAGAAATAAAGAGTAGTTTCAATGTATAGAATAACAAATTTGACGAACAAAATAGTAAATTTGACGAATTAAGAAGTGAGATACATGAACAAAAAATAAAATGTGAAAGTAATTTCAGTGAATTAAAAGAGCAAAATAGTGAGTTAAAAAAACAATATTAATGAAATCAATAAGCGTTTTGAAAATAACAATGAAGAGTTTGCCAGTAAATTTAACAAATTAAATACCAAGTTAGATAGTTCAATAAAGAATATAAATATTAAAATTAATGAAATAGATGATAGAATGACAGAAAAAGTTGGCAAACAAATATATGATATAAAAGACAATGTTGAAATTAGAATAAATGAATATCAAACTAATAAAATAAGTCAGATCGAAGAGATGAATAAAAACATTAAAAAAATGTGAAGTAGATACTGATAGTAAACTTAGCGAAATAAGTGCTAGTTGTGAAACAGAAATACAATTATTGCATGATACTGTTAAGAACATAAACCAAAAACGTATTCAATCTGAATGTAATAACGATAAGAAATTCAATCTAGTTGAACAAAATATACATAATATTAAAGACGAATTGCAAGTGGCCATAAGCCAGAAAATGAATATTATTAACTGAGAGAATACTAGTAACGCGAGATGTCAACAATGACATAGAGTTAGAATCATTTAGTCACGATAGTAAGGGGGTACTACACCCTATGCAGTTTCTAAATCGGGTGAGGGAGTTTAACAAGTTTAACCATAATAATTGGGAAGTACAATTATTAAAAATAATTAAGTGTTTCCAAGGGAGTTCCGCGATATGGGCGGAGGCTCATAGAACTGAATGGGAAAATTATGAAAGTTTTGAAAGGGCATTCCGAGAAAAATACTGGTCGGAGGAAGATCAAGAAGTTTTAAGAAGTCGAATTATGGGCCCGGGTAATTTTGGGGGTCATAATAATAATGTCACCATATATGTTACAAAACTATATAATGAGGCTAAATACCTCGAACCTCCGCTACCTTTCAGATCGTTTGTGAGACACATCAGCAAACATTTACCCCGGGAGGTACAGATATCGCTAATGACACGGGAGATAGCTGAGATAAATGAACTCGAAAAAATATTAGATATTTTTCAGAGCATCAGAGACAGGGAGATAGGCAGGCGTCCGAATCCGCCGGTAGCATTCAATAACGGGAATCATAACCAAACAAGGGGGTATCCTACCGCATACAGGGGCACGAGGGTAGATAATAGTAACTGTAGGGGCGAGATGTGGCAATGTCCGGATTGTGAATACGAAAACTTTGCTACCCGAACAGTATGTTACAGATGCAACAAGGTGAGAGGTTGCCAAAGGAGCAACGTGGTCTCCACCCATCAGTCAGCAGCAACAAGGCGGAGGTAGCAGTAGAGGAGGTGGAGATGCGATGAGATGTCGAGGAGGATATTCATCGAGCAGCGCAGCAATACCACAGGGAAACTAGCGGGGACAGTGGATGACGGGAACCAACCATTGTGAGCAGGTAGCAGTGGGGTCCAAGAAGAGTGCAATTACCAGAGCACTATCATCATCACAGACATGTCCAAGGAACTGATGGATGAAGAAGACACGGAGGCAGGGAGACAGGAGCAGGGGTTAACAGAAATTAAGGTCAACATAGAAGGTAAGGAAGTTAAAACTTTAGTAGACACTGGGAGCGAAGTCTCCGTAATTTCAGAACATATATTAGATGAAATAAGGGATAACAACAAAAACATTCCTACTTTGCCAGTTGCGGGAGTTAGCATTGTAGGTGTTACGGGGGTTCGAAGTAAACGAGTAACCAAACAAGTACAACTAAACATGATAATAAACGGTGGAACATATGAAAATTCATTTTTGGTGGTACGCGGTTTAAATTTAGAAGTCATACTAGATAACGATTTTTTTAATCAGGCATAGCACAGTAACTGATTTTAAGAAGCGGATAGTAGAATTAAGTCATTAAAGTCAACCAATCAGGGTCAGTTTTGAGCGGGTTTCAGACACGGTGAGAGTATCGGGACTAAGGGTGATACAGAATAGGGTTAGTGATAAAAGAATGGAAGTTAGAGTGAATGCATGTAGAGAGAGAGAGAATGATGAATGGGAAGAGCAAATTTGGGAAGTAAGGGCACACAAGTATTGTAGTGAGGGTGGCGTGGTAAGGAGTCCCCAACGTAGAGTGTTGTGGCGGGTCGTAGCGAGTTTTAGAGAAGTGTTTGCAGAGTTACCTGGAAGAGCCAGGAACTACGAGTGTGAGTTAAAGGTAAGGGAACACGCACCCTATGAACAAAGAAGTTATCCGGTGCCATTTTCCAAACGAAAGGCCATTCAAGAGGAGTTAGATAAAATGTTAGAGGGTGGTATAATAGAGAGATCGGTGTCACCTTATTCAAACCCGTTAGTAGTGGTAATTAAAAAAGACGGTAGAGTGAGACTGCGTTTAGATGCCTGTTGTATCAATCAGATAATAATTCCTGACCGGGAGTCGCCGGAAGCGATCGATATTTCAAACGTTTAGCGGCGTAAAGTACATGACATCATTAGATCTAACCGCAGGATACTGGCAAGTCCTGTTAGCCGTAAATAGTCGTAAATATACAGCATTTTTATTTAATGGAAAGAACTACCAATTTAAGCGATTACTGTTTGGACCGAACAACAGCGTAGCCAGTTTTATAAAATGTTTAGATGAGATTCTACAACCCCAAAACTTATTTTACTTACAGACAGACACCAGCAATATCGCTCTAGGTACTGAGTTGTACCAGGAGGATGACGAAAAGGAACACCACACCATTGCATTCGCCAGCTGTACATTGCTAGCTGCCGAAAGGAATTATACAACAACCGAGAAGGAATTACTTAGCATCGTCTTCGCGGTGAAGAAGTTTCGGACATATCTGTTGGGAAATTCTACCATCATCAGGACTGACCACAAGGCATTATCTTTCTTGAAGACCTGCAAATTGACACACAGCAGACTAACCAGGTGGGTGCTAGCTTTACAAGAGTATAATTTTTCTTGGGAACACATTAGAGGAGTGGAAAGCAAAGTACCAGATACACTTTCACAGGTGGACTTTGAGGGTAATAAAACAGGGACAGATTTAAAAGAAATAGAGATATTATATAGGCTAAGTAGAGAAGATAAGCTATTTGGGGAGGAATTGAAAGATATTAATAGCATGCAGAGAACAGATGTTAAATTAAATAAAATAACAACCAGTTTAGAGTCCAATTTAGATGAGTTGGGATATATCCAATATTTTCAAATATATCAAGGGAGTCTGTTTAAGAAAGTAGAGGGGGAGAGCGTGAATGGAGGTTAGTTATACCGGAAGGTTTGGTAGATAAGATAATTTGGGACTGTCATTTCGGTGCTAGGACGTGTGTGAATGTACTGAAAGAATCATGTTTGTTCAGAAATATGGAACGGAGAGTTAGAGCTTTACTCCGGGGGTGCGATTTATGTCAGAAGTCAAAAGTAGTTAATTACCGATTAGAGGGAGAAATGAAATGCATTAGAGTCAAGAAACCTATTTGATTTAGCCGCGGTGGATTTGTTTGGCCCTCTACCAAAGGGAAGGGGAGGTGTAATGTACATTTTTGTGGTATTGGATACATTCACGAAATTTGTAAGACTGTATAGTGTAAAAAGGGCAACTGGTAAAGTACTAAGCAAAGAGATAACGAAGGAATACATGATTAAAACCGGTAAACCTAAGATAATACTATCTGATCATGGACCCCAATTTATTAGTGGAATATGGCGACAAACTTTGGGTTGGGAAGGCATCATACCCAAACACACGGCGGTATACCATCCTCAGTCGAACCACGCTGAAAGACTGAAAGAGTCATGTGAGAATTAGGTAGGATTTTTCGGGCCTATTGCCATGCCAAACACAGCGAATAGCCAGCGTATGTGGGGAGAATTGAAGAATGGTTAAATTGTACCACCCACGAATCAAATGGGTTCACACCATACGAATTAGTCAAGGGGACACGCCCACCTACGATTCTGGAACAGCTGTTCAATTATCCACCGGAGAGCAACACCAAAGGTCTAGAAGTAAAACTTAAACTCGCAAATGAAAACCTATTAACTAAGGGAGAAAGAAGAAAACGGCGTCATGACGTTAAAGGCAAATGGACAAAGTATGAGGTAGGTCAATTGGTACTAGTGAGAAGACATGATTTATCGAGTGCACAGGATAAAGAAATTCTTTTTGTCGTATGAGGGATTAACGAAGTGATAGAGGTCAAGATGGACAATGCATATGTTCTGCAAAACCAGGCGACACGAGAAATAGTGGGTACACATAATGCAACAAATTTAAAGCGTTATTGGTCACAATAAATTTTAAATCAATTTTTTTTGAATTTTAATATGTCTTATATGTTTTCAGAAGGGATCCTCCCCCATTTTCGGGCGGTGACGGACTTACCAACCCTGACCGTGGGTTTTGGCTGTTTGGAGGCGGACCATGGTTGGCGGTAACTTCCTTTGGGTGGTGAAAACGACGATGGTCCGGCTTCACAAAATTGGTAACAAGTAGAATTTCAACAGCATTATAGAACGGGGAGGGGGACCCCTAAGGTACGTGGACAAAATTTGTTTACACTCAAGGTGCATAAACACGCACCACAACACGTACCAACAACTGCCTGAGAGAGTACATTAAAACTAAAATAAAGCGAGGCAATTTTCAAATATATATATATATTACCAGTATCATTTCCAAATTAAGGTCTGCAAATGACAAGTTTTCTGTGAACAAATAATAGAAATAAGCAGATTAAGAATATTAAAAATAGTAATTTTTAAGTGTAGGGTAAGAATAACGGGGTCAGTTTTGGAGGCTCTTTGTACAATTCCTTCAAGGCTGCCATCCGAGCTTCGAGTTCATACTCATTAATGTATGGTATCTGACCATCACCGACCCCATCTCTATAAAACATATTTTGGCTGATCCCTTTTAGGAAGTAAAAGAGTGTCGATGAGAGTTGGAAATAATGTGTGAATGGAGGTGTGAATGATTTGAAAAAGAAAAAAAAATGTATAGATAATGAACGGATGTGTGTGTAAATGGAAGAAGTAATTCAACAAAGGTCTTGGGCCAAGAGGGTCCGAATGGGGCTTTCTAATGGGCCCATATAAATTAAATTAAATTTTTTTTTGTGCTATTTTGAATAAATATGAATAGATTAGTTTAGGAAGACAAGTAAATATTTTGTTGTACTCACTATTTTTGTTAATGAAAGTCACAATGAAAGAAAGTAAATGGGGCTATAACCCATTATACGTATTATGAGGTTCATATAAAGAGAATTGTAAATTTTTGATTTAAGTATATAACATATATTATTTACTTGTGATTCCCCACTTTCGGGCGGTCACGGCGTCACCGAACCCTGGCCGTGGATTTGGACTACTGGTAGCAAGTGTGGTTAGGCAGACTGTATCCTAGCCATGCTTGTTATTATTTTCAAAATTGGTGAATTTAGAAATTAACCGAGGGGGTAACTTAGAGGAATCACCACAACTATGGAACAGCGGCTATCATCGAAGGGGGTGGTAGTGCCGTGTTAAGGGTTAAGGGCTTATAAGTAAATTTTAGTAGTGTTATTGGTGTCCTCGGACATCAGTAATGCCGAATTTTTTATAACGCTGAAACAAGAACGGTGTAGGCAGCGTCTACACCTTAAATAAATTTCAGTTCTTGTGGATGCAAATGAGCGCTACAGTCCACCATCAGGAAAAAATAGTGTGTGTGGAATAGGAGCTGACCGTTACAAGCCAGGGGCATAGATAACGCATCTGTGCACAAGGTAAATACTTGATCCGGTTTACCCGGTAGGTGATTTGCCTAATTGTAACTGGGTAAAAGGGGGGGAAATAATAAAATGATGAAGTAGGAGAGGTAGCTGAGAAATCAGTGAGAAGTAATGACCGTAACAGCGGTACAATCAAGTTTACCTACTCTAACTAGAGAGTTCGTGATTGATGACCCAATTCCTGTTCGGTAATGTTTACTATGAGCTTTATGATTCGATGATTAGTGATGAACATTCACTTATGAGAACAAATGATTTTAAAGACTAGACTCAATATTGTAATGATTTTATTATCAACAAGGACGTTTTACGACTTACATTGTATAATTTTGTGTATTTGTTTGACTTGTATTCAGTATGCCTAGGGTAAGGTCATTCACCCGGTAATGAGACATCAGCTGAGGACTGGTGTTAGGTGTATAGTATGTTACATGGAATTGATTCATAGATTCAGTTGAATTGACGGTTGTAATAATTTTGTTCCTTTTATTAATTGTCAAAATATATATTTCTGAAAGTTAAATTCATTTAATTATTGAAAAAAAAAAACAAATTTAATTTTTTTTGAAGTACAGATTGTGATGTTTTCATGTTCACTATATAAGGTAAAGATTGTGTATGTTGATAATGTATCAGATGATTAATAGTGTTTATATTATATGTTTGTAACCAAGTGTAGTTATAATTGGATTAATGATAGTAATAAGTTGTTTAGTTTATAATAATTGTTAGCATACAATTATGAGGAAAATTAAATTCATTTAATTAATGATTAATTAAAAGAGATGATGTAAATTAACTTACATGTGAATTCTTGGTAATGAGCTTAGATTTATTTTAATAAATGAATGAAATTTAAATAATTTATTTTCGTTTTGAAATGATAATGTCAAACAAACAAATAAAAGTTGAGTAAAGTAAGGGAACTGTATTTATATGTAGAGATGAAATGTTCATGTTAATTTAAAATGATTATACTTGTTTTGAGGTTAGGGTTTGGTATAGTGAGGGATGTTTGGTTGAGTTAATGTGTACTAATTTTAAGATAGTAGGGCACATATGCATGCACCCCAGTATTTTTCTAAAGGCAATCCAGCATGTATAAGGGGAGATATATCGGTTGAGGATCTGGTTTGGTATAAGGCTAGTTGTTGATTTTTATCTGGAATGGTACAAGGTTAGGTGATACTGTGGTGGGTGCCTGTCTGATTTTACGGTGTTGGGATCTCGAAAAGAGAAGTCCAGTAGAGTCATTCAGGTGCAGCCATGGTCGCCGAACTAGGGGGGTAGCTTACCCATGATTGTTAAAAAATTAAAGGGGGCTGTTGACACCATATCCTCACTGGTCCTCTTAGGTTTTAGCAATGAGAGTTTTTCTGTTTTGGCAGAAAACCTCTCATTGGGGGGGAGGGGGGTATTGTAATGGTACAGAATTAAGGAGTTTTCTTTTATTAAATTATAAATGGTAAAGACGGGGACTCGCCCGGACAAGGTTTCGATTTCACAGCAGCGTTCACTTGTGGAACACCCAGTTGCACATTTGTTCGGTCAGATAGGGTTGCAGTGACAATTCCTGGTGCTGTGGAATGTGACCACGTGCGCGCCTGCCTGCCCGAACATAGTATTTGGCACAAACTTTTTGCGAGCCTCAGAACGCAAGCTTATAGTATACAAACTCGCACTCAAGAAGATATCACGTGACGCCTGTTCAGCCTATTAGGAGCAAGTAGCAGCTAAAAGAGAACGCCTAGGCCATCTTGAAAAGAGGTCTTAGCGTCTCTTCGCGTGGAACCGGCCGGTTCAGTATACAGGCTCGCGAGCCGAAAATTTATTAAAACTTTCAAAAATGTGATCTAAACTATAATTTAAAGTGGTATAAAACTGCAAGATATCCTTTAATCTTCAGTGGCCTCAAAATTAAATTGGGAGAACTAATTTCGGACAAAAAAGTGAGATAAAATGTAAGAAGTGCAACGCATGGTCTGCAGTGACATCAGCACAGTAACCGTATGATATAAACAAATAATTATGAATTTCTAATAAGAGCTCTAAATTTGGTGGGTAAAAGATATCTTATAAAGAATGAATGAGCAGATGCTGGGTTGCCTTTTAAAGAATTATTTAGATTAGTTATTAGAATAAGTGAAGCAATGTTAAAGTAGCCCAAAAGTTTGTTTTTGTATTTTTAAAAGAAAAAAGTAATTAAAAGAAACAGCAATATTTTGAGAGGAAAAATGAATAGCAAGTAAATTCAAAAAGAGTATGAAAGAAGGTTAAATAAAAATTGAGTTGATTACCAAATGCAATAAGAGTCGAGTTTCTTAATAACACAAAAAGCCTAAATCATGTTTATAGGTCACGGGTTCACGTGAAGACTCTGGGACCCAAGACAAGGTAAGAAATGTAGAAATGTGTCTGTTTATTAAATATTATTTTGTTATTAATCAGCAACTTCTCATTTACATATACTAAAAAAATAATAAATAAATAAGATGATAAATCTGGATTGGTTCAGATTAAATAATCAAATTTTCAAATTTGGCAACTTTCCAGTCTTAACAGATACACCAGACAACTCAAGGACAAAATGATGAAACTGCGTATCTCTTTGAACGGTGTGGACAGAAATGCATGGAGAAACAAAATTCAAAATCTTTAGGTTCTCTGTGGTAAGAAGAAGATGAGAAAGGGGTGTGGACAGTGGAAACGAATGTGGTGAACATGAGGGCCTTCTGGCAGGAGAAGAAAAGGAAATGATATTCGCGTGGTCCACGGCTGGCCTGTTCGTGTAAAAAAAAATGCTAAATCTGGTAACAATGAGTGTGGTTACCAGACTTCATAAGAAGCTGCAGTAAGCAAATATGTTCAACATGCGTAACCAACGTGGAGACGGAGACTGAGGATAAATTTGGAAAATCAAATCTGCAAGCCGAATAAAATAAAACTGAATAGGATTTCACAGGAAATATCAAATGATTGGAAACAAATACAGCATGTCAATCTTAGAAAAAAAAAATCTTATAATCGAATTGATGGAGATTTAAAATTTCCCCATTGTAAATAAATTTTGTTGCAGGGTGCAGTTAAATATATGATTTATTATATGAAGGGACTAACCATATTTGTTGTTGCTGAGAAATTTTTGTTATGGAGAGCAAGTAATGTATTTTATATACTTTAATTGTATGAAAGTGGTTTTCACACACACACACTTACTATAATTGTATAAAGTACAATATATTCACTAAATATTTTCTACATTGCTCCATAATTTCATAGCTTTTCACAATAAGGCTGGGGCTCCATGTGTTTGTATTTTACTGCTCCTACACTTTTGTCTTGGCGCTTTCGTTATTCACTTGATTTACTTCCAGTTGAATTTTTACGATTTGTTTGTTTCACTCTGTTGTGGCATAATTTTTGAAATGAGTTAGACAGTGAACAAATTATTGTAGAGTAGAAAAATACCCAGAATTATACAAAATTAAAAATGAAAGCTATAAAAACAGAAACGGTAAAATTGAAGCATGGAAACTTAAAATTAGCCTAGGCATATTGTCAAGCAATTAACCGTAACCTAAAAGTTTTATTAACTATAGTTATTAAACAATTAATTAAATGATTAAATTGAAACCATAATTAAAACAATTACTACCACTGTTTCATAAAATATTTAATTTTTATACACTCATCTACACAACATGCAGTGCAGTTACCGCTCGTGGAGCCAAGCACCTCAGAATGGTAGTGGCAAATTACTGCTTCTGAGTGCTGTAAAATACTTTTTTACATGTAGGGCCACCTCTTTTTTACAGCTAAATCTAGCCATAAAGTGTTGCTTGTACACGCTGTAATTTACAGCTCATGGAGCCGCAGCCTAAGTGTAATGAAATATGCAGTTCCTTCTAGTCTGACGACATTTCACCTGTCTGGCAAAATGAGATCTCTTCAGCTCAAACTGCATAGTGCAACTGTACTATGGATCGACCAGGAGGAGAACCCATTTCCGAAACTAATGAAATGTCAGACTGTGGAAGACACTGTCTAAACCACAAACGCTATATATATATATATATATATATATAATGACTTAGAAAAACTTCAAAAGTACATGATTTCCTTAAATAAAACAAATCTGTATATTGCCAAATAATCTTCATTGTATCCATCCATATTATTCCAAGTTTTAAAACACTTGTATTAGCATAATAATGTATTTCAGAAAATTTGTAAGAAAAATGTTAATAATGTAGGGAATTTAATAAGGAAGTTCATACAGCCACTTCTTTTGGCATCATATTTATTTCCTCTAATGAAATTCATACGTCGGCTTTAGCTTTAAACAAATTTATATATTCTTGTTTTTTATAACTTCATTGTAATAAATTTTTTATGACTTCTGAAATGAATTTATGGACCTGTATAAAAATTAATAATTTAATTATAACTAATTGTAATAAACAAATGTTTGTGAAATACGATGCACCATACCAAACTGTAAGTTTACAGATTTTTCAAAAACAAAATTATGATTAGCTACACGAATATTTTTATACGAGTATTCTTGAAAAAATTCTGGCCCAACTTCACCATCTCAGCATAATGATATATATTTGTGTGTGTGTGTGTGTACAATATTGCCTTGTGGCCTCCACTAAAAAAAAAGGTTTTTGCAACTTTATATCCATTTGTGAATAAATATTTTATAGTTATTAAAGCAGAAAAATAAAGGATATATGACAACATATGACAAATAAAATGGAAATCTTTTTGATAAGGTTAGGTTTTTATAGAAGGTACCACAACTAGGAGTAACAATACAATTAGGTGTGCTGAAAATGTATAAGCAATATGGTTGGCACTGCCAAGACATATGAAACTTCACCAACCAGTGCCTGAAACAAAAGGCATTGGATTAGTCAGCACATACTCAATTACTCAATCAGCCTGACGATAATTATTACCAAAACAAGTAAGTAATGGAATGAAATCCTCAAAGGAACAGAACAAGAAGAAGATGGCCACGATAACATGGTGAAAGACTGCAGAAAAGGAATTTGAGGCTGCAAACGGTATGATGCTAGCAAATGTTTGGGATGGAAACAAATATGGAGAACGTTTGTGGAGTCCCACTTATTCTGCACTTAGGAGTTAAAGGAATGTTGAAGTAGACAGATAACATAGAATAGACAGTTCTGGAAAAAATATACACTGAAACCTACTGATAACATGAAACACTCATAACTTAAGAGGAACGATATGGACATTTCTAGTATTATTATTCTGGGTGTACAATGTTTACACATTTTCCAGAATCAAAGATTACAGAAGTGATTGAAGTCTCATCTTCCACTGCTGTTTGTCCATCCAAAGATCATCTTCAATTTCTCGTTCTCTCAATATAGTCTGAATTTCTTCTATGCAGGTGATAGGTGGTCTTTCTCTTTTCCTTCTTCCTGGTGGGGTCCATTCCATAACTCTCCCTGGCAATCTTCCCTGTGTCATTCTTTTCGTGTGTTTATACCATTGTAATTTTTTTTTTTTGGACAAAATCAACAATTGAATTTTTCACATTCATTCTGTCCTTAATGACTTCATTTCTCACGTCTGGATACTCTTGCTGAATGTCTCCAAAAGTTCATCACTGGTGTCATTAATTTTGTTCTTGTGTGTTCTTGGATTAGTAGTCCAAACTTCTGGGGCCGTAAGTCATGATGCTTCTAACAATGGTTTTAAATATTTCGGTTTTAGTTTCTGCAGTAATTTGCTTATCCCACAGGATTCCATTTAATGTAGATACAGCCATCTTTCCCAAACTAATAAGGACATTTATAGTGATACATTAAGTATAGTATATGAGTGGATGTCATGCGAAACCTTGGTATTAACACAAAAAAAACGAACAGTATTTAAGAATATTCGAACAAAAGATACTAAGAAAAATGTTTGGACCAGTGAAAAACAACAACGGCTCATACACGGAACTGATATAGTAAGGTTTATAAAGAGTAGAACCATCATAGCCTGACTGGGACACACAATGACGATGGAACTACACAGAATTGCCAGGAAAATTCTAGAATGGAGACCAGAAGGTAGGAGATCGAAGGCCAAGGAAGAGATGGATCTAGGATGTTGAGGATGATCTGAGAAAAAGAAAGAAGAATTTCGTCGAAACTGAAACATCGAAGCATGATAATGTTTTTAGGCTTTTGAAACATATAATGTGCATAAACTGCAGACTCTCCTGTTCAGCGATGTTCGTACGGATTTCTGACCGATTCACGACTACAGACCGGACACGTTGTAGACCAAATTGATTCTCACTAAAACGTTTGCTAAACTCAATGTCAGCAGCAATTATTTCTGTCTTGATGCGTTTACATATCGGTTCTTCATTGGATTCAAGTTCCTCCGTAACAAGAGTTCGTTTTTGTTCCATTTAAATTTTTTTATGAAGACGATATTGTTTATTTCGTTCAGCATTTAATTTCTTCTATTCAAGCTCGTCGATTTCATTTTTCTTGAGTCCTATTTCATTTTTTTTACGAAGACGTTATTGTTTAATTCGCTCGACGTTTTATTTCTTCTGTTCCATATCGCCTGTTTGTTCAGTTCTCAATCTCTTGTTCTGGTGATATTGCTTGGCTATTGCAGCATTCTTTCGTTTTTTTCTTCTTGTTTCTTGTTTTGAAACGCGCAAATTTTCTCATCTTCAGTTGTATTTGATGAGAACGGAGTATTCATCAAGAATTCATTTAATTCTTCACGATCCCTGTCTTCGCGTTGTTGTTGACGCAGGCGTCGCACACATTCAGTGGAAGACATCATGACTAGCACTGAACAATATACACTGATATTCATCTTATTTCACTGTGACCAAATTTATTTATTACTAGCATCACCTGGAGCGTTACATTTTTCGATGACGTTACACATTTTGCATCATGCATTTTGTGAAATGATCCCCAGCCTAAAAACATTATCATGTTAATATGAGGATAAGAGGCTAAAACGCATAAAAAGTTGTAATGTCAGTAGAAGAAGAAGTTATGTGTAGATGTGGCTGGACACATTATTGTTACGAATGTAGTCGTATTTCAGTTATGTAGTGTAGTATGAATTATATTGAAATAATAAAATCCTATTCTATCTGAATAGACTGTATTCATTACAAACAGTCTGTCGCTCATGGCAAGATACAGATGAACCCGTTGAACATTAGGTTATATACCTATGTTTATATACCTATAGGGTACCATTAAGCAAACTTTGTTTTCAAGAAGTATAATTTAAAAAAACAAAGATAATGATTTAAAATTGATACATGCTTTATCAGACTTTTCTAATAGGAATTATAACATAGATTATACGAACTGAGCGAGTCAAATTTAAATTTAAATACTCAAATTTGTTATTCACATCTGAAAAAAAAATAACGTAAATGTCTCTTTTATTGTGTTTCTTTAATTCCAGGGATTCAGGATGTCCTAAAAACTGACTTCAAAATTTTTTCCTGATCTATTGGGAAATCTAAACCCTGCACCCCCATCTTCGTGGAAGGACACGTTCTCGAATTGGGGGTATTCTTGTCTTTGACTTCACGCCTCCAACAAAATTTTAGCAACATTCGTCTTTTTTTTTTTTTAACAATCTGAATGAACATGCAGAATTTACATACTTTCAATTTTTTTTAATTTTTATTTTATTTTAGGTATGTATTTTGTAGAAACAAGACCATACCCTAGGAGCCTAAAAAAAAGTAACACTTCCCACTAACCAGCAAAAAAATATTTTCTGTGTATTACAGACGCATTGAAACATATTCAACTATTCCAGTACTGTAATGCAGTCATAGGCAACCCCTTTAATTTATGGGGGCGCATATATAACAGAGGACCAGTTCGATGGGCGCACCCCTCCCCATGCACCATCAATGAAAAATAGAAAGGTACGGACTTCAATAGCCGGACGTTACATACATTAACTGTCGCTTTATAATACCCTTGAGCTTATATTTACTGACGTGGAACACCGAATCGAAAAGAGCTATGTAATATTTTTCATATAAATTTGTGAAAATTGTTCACATTAGGAATAGGTCATCAAAACTTTGTCATCATGTACATGTACACGTACGTTAAAACTAACAAAACTTTAAACACATTTTAATAACAGGAAAACACTTTAATAAAAATAAACTTACCACAATAAAACAATTTATTTTCATAGAGTGCACAGAAATGTAAAACTTTAAAAAAATCAAGTTTCTTCTTTGGGGAGAAACGTGTTTTACAGGTTCCGGGCGACAAGCTCGACAATCGTATTGGGGGAAGACATAGCACGCTTCAGTAAATGGCTGGTACTATTTTATAATAGACTACTTTGAAGCAAGTACAATACGGATGCGTTCTTTCGTTCAAAATAAAATAAACATACACAAATTGGTTCGAGGGCATGTCAACGGGCACAAAGTTGCCGACTGCTGCTTTAGTGTATTTATTGAGATGAGACAGTAGACGTAAACAAACAACACACATGATAGCCAATTGCTTGAAAAAACAATTCACTGACGCACATATGGACATTGTATATGAGTAGTTTATTTAATTAATAAAATTGTGTTAATGGTTATAATCACAAATAGAATTAACACTGTTGCACACCACTATAGAAAAGTTATTCCGATTAGCACTTTCAAGCTTCACAGCTCATCATCAGATCGGAAATAACAATAATAGAACTAGACAACTTCTTTATACCCCCACTTGCCCCACCGTGTGTAGAAAGTAAAAGAACAACAAATTTGTTATATACAAGACATTTTGTAGAAGAGAACCATAAATTTGTTAACCTCTAGAAAACTATTACAATTAAGTGACCGCACCCATAGGCAGTGATAGGATGGGACAAAAAGAGTGTGTTTACCTATATTGTTGTTTGCGTTGCATTACTGAAACACGGAAGGTTTGACAATATATCGCATCCTAAAACTGCGCCAAAAAGGAACTTATAGTTAAAAGTATGAATGAGAGGTTTTAAAACGTTACGTGTTGTTGAAAAGACTTTACACACAAAATTAAAAAAAAAAAAACACACACACACACACACACACACACACACACACACACAGTACTAGAAAGAGGTGTGAAGATACTGACGAGGGTGACTGAACTCGATAGTTACTAATAGGCAGAAGGGGTGTTTAACTTAGAGCTTGTTTGCGAAAGTGTGTATGTACTGTGGGAAGTTGCTATAATTGTATTCCATTATGTTATTTTTTATCTGATGATGAGCTCTGAAGCTTGAACTTTCTATAGTGGTGTGCAACAGTGTTAATTCTGTTGGTAGTTTATTTGTATGTGGCTGCTACACTTTTAACAAGGTATGAGAGTCACTACAAAGTCTCATGAAACATGATAACCATTTGTTTCCTTTCACTATTGTGTCTCATTAAATAAACTCAATAGAAAGAGAAATGTATTTGAAATTAAATAATATTCATATATGCTCAAGTTTTTCTTGTTATTTTATATTATTATTAATAACAATGACAAAAACTTTTGGGGAAATAATTCAAGAGAATGGTTTAGAAAAACTGCTATAGAAGAAAGGATTCATAAAATGGAAAGAGCATGTGATATAACTAAAGATATTCATAATAAAAAGTGCATATCTAAAAATGCGAAAATAAGGCATTACAGTACAGTAGTTAAGCCAGAATGCCTATAGTATGCAAGTGAATGTCTAACATTTCATTATAATTTAGACAAACTAGAAATATTGGAAAGACGAATTATTAGGAAAATATTAGGCCCACGAAAAACTTCAGAAGGTTGGAAATTAATAAGTAGTGATGAAATATATCAGAGTATAGAAAAAATATAACAGAAACAATGAGAAAAAGAAGACTATTATTTTTGGACATTTATACAGAATGGACGACAATAGGTTAACAAAGCAGACTTTTAATATTTGTGGGGGAAGAAGTCAACATCAAGTTGGATTAAAGAAGTCCAAAAGGATTTAGAAAAAAATAATACAAACGCAGAAGAAGCAATTGAAAGAGAAGTTTTTTTCGGTCAAAAGTGTTAAAAATGGAAGGAGTCCAGGGGTAGAGAGAGAAAAACGCAGGTTCAAAGTGGACTGAAGACAGGAAGAAGAGACACAGTGAAAAGATGAAAGAATATTGGTGAAAAAGAAAATAAAAAAGAATAAAGAATTGAAATTGGCATGTGGTCCTTAGACGGCCGATACAAAATGAAAAAAAAACTTTTAAGAATATATTTTTTATTTTGTAAATTACAAATGTTTCAATAGTAATCCAACTATCATCATCAGATATAATTAATAAATTAAAATTTTCTAAATATTAATAAAAATGATTTAAAAAAAAAATTGTATTTATTATGATTACTGTGATTACTATCAAAACATTTGTAATTTACAAAATAAAAACATATTCTTGTTAAGTTTTTTATTATTAGTAATACAAATTAAATACATAATTAATTTTGTTCTTACATGAAGTTGCATTATTTTCTTTCTGCACAGAACAACTACTATGAGTTATTTTAATTTCCTTAACACCAAAAGTTTCATCCATTCTATGTTGTTGATCAACACGAGTTGTTAAAACAGGCTGGTCTGTCGCTAAACGCCCTCTGCATTCTACATGAAACTACTAAACCGCAACCTCCATTTTATTTTAATACTGAAAAAACTGCTAGGCAATTTTTCATGAGGAGTTACTGCGACCACTTGTGCAGAATCATTTCCTGACTTGTACAGGACGGGGGTGTGTTACAGTAATTACTTTGATGGAAGAAATTCATACAAAAAACTCATGATGGTGGACCTGCCCACAATAACTACATTAACTTCATGTTATGTTTAATAAAAGACACCCGTCCTGTGTACTCTTCTTCTTCTCCTCTTCAAGGATTAGGTTATATAAACCTGTTATGGCACCCATCTCATCCTCGGACGACCCACGTCTCTTCTATCAATGGGTTATAGTTCAGTGCCGCTTTCGGCAATCGATCCTCTGTTATCCTTTGCAGATGATCCCACCATTGCCTTTTGTAAACTTCTGTAAATTGCAATAATTTCATTTATATCATTTACTTTGAGTTCTGCTCTGATAACTTCATTCCTTATTCTACCTTGCAATGTATAATTTAAAGTATTTCGAAGAAACTGCATTTCAGCACTCTGAATCTTGGCACTTTCCTTTTTTGTCATGACCCACGCCTCACTTGCATAAATCAACGTGGGTATTGCAATTGTCTTTTAAAATTTAATTCTTGTACTGTCTTGTTTTATTTATAAGATTTCTATAAATCGTACCACAAATACTCCTAAATTGTGGTTGTGGTACCACAAACATTCCTGGGCAGTTCTTTCAGTATTATCTAATGTCAGTTTGTTCATTTGACGCATACCGGTACTTCTTTTAATGAGAACAAAATACCACAAAATGGGATATGAGGAAGAACAATGATCTCGAAGAAGGATTTGTGTCATTGAGGTAAGCAGAATACAGCACAACTGCCTGTTGTTGCCTTGTGCGGCTTGATTCACATTTCTGTTGCTGGCTGACTGCAGAGATGTCATAACCTCAGCAAAAATAGTGTCAGTAGACCCAGAATAACTACTTACGTACAGTGAAAATGGCCTCTGTGGCCTGGCTATGACTCCGGGACACCTTAGTAGAAGGAGCACAATATTTGGTGTTTTATGTCAAAGATGGCGGCTTGTATGACAATGTTTCACTCATATTACAATGCGTATCCTCATACTGTAATATGAGTGAAACGTTGTCGTACAAGACATCTTTGACGCGGTCCATACCTGAAGAGGACTTCAAAATCATAATGGACACTGGCCATAGAAGTCTATGTGAGAATATAGAATACTTGGTGTTCAGAAAAATGATTCGAAATGTGGCTTTTCCATAGAATACTGAGCATTTCATGGACAGCACATATAACTAATGTTGAAGTTCTTAGAAAGATGAAGAAAGAAAGGGAAGTTATAAACACAGTGAAGCTAAGAAAGCTTCAGTATCTGGGACATCTCATGTGAAATGAACAGAGATTTTACTTATTGCAGTCCATACTACAGGGAAAAGTACTTGGAAAGAGAGGAGTTGGGCAACCGAGAATATCGTGGCTGAGAAATTTAAGGACCTGGTTGCGCATGAATACAACTGACTTATTCCGTGCAGCATTACAGAAAGTTAAAATAGTCTGTATGATATCCAACATCCGAAATGGATACGAACTATCAGAAGAAGAAGAAAAATGAAACAGACATGAGTTACAAACATTAAGCTAGACCAAAAAAAAAAAGGTTTTGTTTTAATGGTGATTAAACTTTTAATTGAATGTATATATGTTACATCGAACATTAAGTTAAAGTGATTAACAAACCACTTCTGTCTGCTGTACCTAAAAGAGAGACAGCGTGACCAGTTGTTAAACTTCTAACTAATAAAACTAAAGAACATCTTCTGTTGCCTACCCTTACATGAATATCACTTTTTAACATCTTGCTTTGAAATACAATCTCTTATAAATTACTAAATATATTCATAAATAATCTGGTCAATAGACTGAACAAAACTTTGAAATATTTGTATCAACATTTTGCTAAAATTTAAATTCTCAACTCTGGTTCTGATATCACAAGAACTTGCCTACAACTATCCTGAATGTAATATCTTCAAATATTTACACTTACTTTTACACTGCAAGTAGGTTTATTTTCACCTGACGCACGTTTTACAGACTATGAAGATACAGAATAATTTCTGTGACACGTGCGTCACGGTGAAAATACGTAAAACTACTTGCAGTGTATTTATTGAAGATATTATATGGGAGACCTGTAGCAAACTCAAAGAGTTACAGAGGACCAATGAATTATCCTGAAGTCAATGATAAATTTTGTCAAAACGCTGTTGCAAATATTTTTAAATTATATCCAGTTAACTGAGCAAACTTTACTAAAACCTTTCATTGTGCAAATTAACAAAACTAAAAACCACCTCTTGCCTATCGACAAAAGAGAATACAATGACTTTTCAACATCTCTTCCTGTCTGAACGACAAAACGGAAGTAAAAAATTTTAGAATGCTAAACAAATTGATTATTACATATACAGAAAAGCAGGCATGAGGGTGTCTGATTATAAAAAATATGTCAGGTTAAAATTAACTCTATTTCCTAAAACAACAACAACAAATCTTACAAATGTTTACAGGAAAACAATTAAACAAAACAAAACCCCTTATTACAAAAAAAAAAGAAAGGAAAATTTTATCAATACATATGTACAATTTAACGTAAACCATAAAATAATTTTTTTTTAAAATAAATACGGAAGCATTGAAACTTTTTAAAATGTATTATTTATATAAATATACTGCTGTACACACGCATGTATACCAACTTGAAAAAAAAGTGTTTACACCTGCGGTTTTATACTATCATTGTTACACTGTGTGATTTCTCTCTTACTAAAATATATGTATATATGAAGATGCACATGTGAGAAGTAAAACAGACTTAGGATAAATATAATAAATGGTAATGAAATAATTAATGGTAATAGTTCCCAGTGATTACCTTGTCTCTGACAGCCACAAAAACTTGCAAAAACTGTGTTTTTTGTGTTTCTACGTAAAACTACAGGCCAAAAACTAGGCGCGGAAGTGAAAAATTCCCACTTTTTATTTGCAAGTTGCAAAAAAAAATAAGCATAATTACTTATAGCAATACAGCATTGAAACACGAGTTCTGCCACAGAAAGGGAGGAGACATGTACAGTAATAGGCAAGTCGCCTTACTTCGAGTTAGTTTTTTTTTTGACGTGGACTCCACAAAAAACGAGAAAGGTTAGAAGTTAGGTTAGTTTGCACGTTAACATAACAATGTCTATATTACCTTATTTACGTCAAAAAACGCACCTTATTTTGTGCAAATCTGTAGCTTCTGCACCTAGTTTTGGCATTTGGTGTACGAAGAAACACAAAAACACGGTTTTTGTGGGTGTCAGACACAAGGTAGTCACTCGGAACTATTATCTAATTAATTATGATGAGTACATGAGCATGACTACAATGATAATATAATGAATCATTATCGAACACATTTTTTTATAGCAAATACTCTAGCGCACACGACCTTGCACACTAGAAGTAGTAATAGTAGTAGTAGTACATACATAATCTGCTCGCAGAACAAGAAGAGTAACTCTGACATGTTATTATAGTATACTATATTTCATTTATAATACAATTCTATAAAATAAAACGTACACAAGTGTGTTGTGGCTGTTTATAGCTTTGCTTTCATTTCATAAATTCTACTACGTTTGTATTTCATTGTGAACACATTCATTTCAAAGCATTCCTAAAACACATGGTTATATATACTCTATATATCTGTTAATAAATATCAGTTTAACTGTATCAGAAAGACTTAAAACTTTCTTAATCATATATTAAAAAAAAAATAAAATAAATAAACTGAGCAGTGCACTTGTGTCCATCTGTCAGTTATAATAGAACTTAAACATTATATTAGCCTTACATTTCTTTTTTTTTTAAGGGAACTCTGTTCACACACATGCACACGCAAGTGCGCGTACACACACACACACGCTGCTGACTTAAAAAAAAAATATCTCTCTCATATTTTATAAAGACTCGGTACAACATTGATACATGAGAACTTTCCCAACATGTGGAATATTATCATATTTTCAAATACAATTTTTTTTATTTAAAATTTGGTATCATTCTGCTTTGCTGCATACAAAACTAAAAAATGTGCCCATGTAAAAATGAAAACACTGTGACATAATAAGTCCAACTTACGACATCTGCATACATTTTATGCACTATTATTACTAATGATAAAATTGTTGTTGTTTCCATATATGTTTTGACAGCATGTATTTATTTCTAAGACTGGAAACAATGATAACTTTGTTGTTACCGGAAAGTTTCTGGTCTTGGAACGTCACAATCTAGTCCCTGCACCTGAAGACGGCTACCATCCATGCTGCAGAAATGTATAGCAACAACAACGATTTTAACTACAACAGATCATCACCAAACAGGCTTTTAATAATAACTAACTGTGATGATATGGACCATAAACCGTTAAAAAAAAATACAATTTTTCTTGTCACGTCCGAAAATATCACGTCAGAGTCTTTATAAAATAAAACAATTTAATGGCTCAGCCAAAAAACCTGTATTCTAGATAATAACAAAGTGTAGCTTATCACAGCGATACATACATTAAGGTATTGTTTCTTACACCGGTTTTATAATAGAAATATAGGATTAAGAGCAAAACTAAAGGCAACAGAGAAAGAAAGAAGGAATGAAAAAGGCAGAATGCGAGAGAGAGAGAGAGAGAGAGAGAGAGAGAGAGAGAGAGAGAGAGAGAGAGAGAGAGATAGTTCCAGCTCAAACACAATCTGCCAAGTGTCCATTTCCATATTACACGTGATTTGTGCATTCATTATTTTTTTTTTTAATTAAAAAAGTTCCGTTCACACACTTCAATCATATTATTAGCAGTCTTTTTCATTTTTTAAACGCTTTTTATCGGTTTTACATGGAAATAAACAATGTCGAAAATTACTAAATTATAGACAAAACCCTGTTCTTGATTTGTCATCATATCTTTTATTGAAATAAATCACAATCACAAACAATCTCATTCATACATCAGCCACAATTTTTTTTTTATAAAAATGTTTATAAGACTGATTTATTCACCACGACTTAGACACAGCTGAGGGGGGGGGAGACATTTTATAATAATAATAATAACTACTGGAGTTTAATGTTACAATTATCACATCCAGTCGGCATTTCAGTCATCAACGATATTTATCTATGTCGCACAATTTACCTCACTATTTATTTATTTATATATATATATAATTAAAGTTTTATCACTGTAAACTAAATAAACTGGGGTTAATGGCTAGCAACCGGACTCTGTTGAACGCACACACCGACCATAGGACTGTCTTCAGAGTCTGACTGACGAGGGGGAGGTGCCAAAGGGGGTTGCGTTGGAGGTACCGAAGAAGGATAGTAACCTGAAGATGGTAATGGATGTCCCATCGGAAAGCCGAGCGGCATTTCCAGACTTCCCGACTGAGTGCAGTCTAACGTGTGTCCCGGCGGTAGAAACCCGAGACTGAGCGGCAGCGACGAAGGGGCGAACCCGTGCGCCGGGAATGATCCTCTACTTCGTCCCTGGCCTCTTCGATGATAATGACTATGGTGTGTGTAGGAAGGTTCCACTTCCATCGCAGTCGGTTGTGGATGTGAAGGTGCTGCCCCACTAGTGTGATGTTGGTGAGGACCAGTTGCAGCTGTTTGACCTTGAGTACTGGGGTCCGACCTTGCCCTCAGGGCCAGCCCTAACAGACATAAACACATTATTATGGATTTTCATTGTACATTCATGTATTAATAAAATGTACCCACAAAAACGATCCACTAACCTGGAGAAAAGGAAGGTAGATTCTTTTGTCAGAAAGACGGAAGTTTTGTTGGCGTGTATCTTCTATTGTAGTGTATTAATTGTTCATAACCTAAAGATACCATACATATCATTTATAATAAAGTTTTAATTACTCACATTCTTAATTTCTATCGATTTCAGTCATACACTGTCATCAGAATATTTACACTATCACTCGGGGTCACGATATTGCAAAACAGTTACTATTTACAGAAAAAAAACAAATTTGAAAACACTGATTCGAACATAATCATTGGAATGCTGGAATGATTATGATTGGAAATATGAGCATGTTGGAATCAGTGTTTTCAAATTCGTTTTTTGTAAATAGTAACTGTTTCACACTACCATGACTGCGAGTGCATAGTTTATATGTTCTGACCATGGTCTATGACCGAAATCAATAGAAATTAAGAATGTAATTAAAAATTTACTATAAACCATATGTATGGTATCTTTAGGTTATGAACAATGAATACACCACAATAGAAGATTGAGATTATAGGTACCATGAGTATACAATAAGTGTGTGTATATTATAAATACATCACGTTATCGTTGGCTAGATTTATGTTAATACATATGCTTTATGATACAACATTTCACAGCATGGTCTGTTTCACAACTTGTGCCATTCTGATGTTGTACAAATACCATATGAATATACAACATAAATTACTGAGCATTGTTCAGTTTGAACAAGATCAGACTGGGAGTGTTTCTAACCAAGGCGATGCTACAAAGTATTGTATACTAAAAAATTACCTACCTGAGAATTTTTTTGTGTGTAGTAAGAATATAATGACGTGTATTGTGAGAATTATGTTGAGGTGAGGAAACTTGCCCAGGATACCTGTGGCTGGAGTTTGATAAAATTGGCAGCACACCAATTACTTGCCAAATGTTGTTTAATGCTTCTTATTTTGCTAAGAATAGTTAATACACAAATTTGTGCCTCAAGTTTTATTTCTGAGGTTGGTTTTATGTAATGTGTGATTGCATGAGGGTGGTGTAGGTATCCTGTGAGTATACTATTGGACATAAGCATGCTACAGTAATATTATAATAAATCATTAATATATAACTTATTTCACACGTTAAGTTTCAGTTATATTGAAAGTGCCTTATTTTTGCATTGGGGAATTTTTTAGTCCAGAAAAGAAGAGGATTTATCCAGGGTAAAGCTGGATTTTGCTAATTTTTTTACCGAGAACCTCATTTTCATTCTGTTATTGTTTAAAGTTCTGAAACTCTGCTGTTTTTTAATTGTGTTATGAAATAAGTAATCAAGTCTAAACATACTTTCCTATCTTCACTGGAAGCTGAAATAGCAAGATTTTTTTCAAAAAGCTGTCATTTTAAACTGACCACTTGAATTCCTTTTTCTGAAACTTGAATGATAGAGGAAGCTCAATACACTTTAATGTCAGTTATAAAAGTTATAGAGGAACTATGTATTTGTACTAACAGATACAGAAGCTAAAAAAAGGGTAATTTTATGTGTAATCTATCGTAATTCCTAGTTTTTTATTCAAAATATTATTAACTCCATCATAAAATGCAGAACAGAAAAAGCTTTAATTTCATATAAAACTCATTTTACTTCCATGTTCCGTAAGGAAATGGAAGTACGGTGATGACGATAAAAATCGTGTTCAAGATAAGGGCTGATTCTGATTGTACTACCCTCAAAACAAGAAGAAACATCATTTTCAAAAAAAGTGTCGGTGTGTAGAATTTTTTCTATGGCAAACGATAACTGCCGCAAATTCAAACAGAATCAAATACTTTTTGCATATGTGCCTGAGCTGTAGAGTACTCATGGCCTGTTGACTTTGGTGAAGATCGGTTAAGGGGAAAGGGTAGTTTACCTGCAACGTTTTATGTTTTAACAAGAGTACAGTACTTAATTTTGATAAATAAACTATCCTGAGAAGAAGGTCATAATAATCCACTGTAGAAAGGTAAAAATATCTATAAATGAAAAGAGTAGTTGAAGGGGAGGGGGTAATTTTCTATAAATGAAAATGACAGTTGAAGGGGAAGGGATAATTTTTTATACGTGTACTACGTTATCGGCAACAAAGAATTAGTTTGTTGTTAGAATTCCTTCCCGGGCTGTTTGACCATGGTCCAATGTTTTCTGCAAAACCAGATGTTTCGGCAGTGCCACTGACTGCCATCATCTGTGAAAATCGAGTGTGCTAATGTGAGGTGGTATATGTTAGTGACCACAGTACTGTGGTTAACGCTGAAGAAAGAAGTAGTTTCTATGGAAATACTTCATTTCGAAAATGACTTTAAATACAAATCTTAGAACATGGAAGTCATGTATGGTTCTCCATATGGATATTTTTCTTTGTCTGTGGTTCTAATTTTATAACCCTGCACAGATTTCTTATTTCTTGGGACAGACTGCAGTCCTCTTCAAATAATCTATGAACTTACAAGTCTACAGTAGAGTAATTATATAACTTTTTGCTTTATTTACAACAAATAAAACTGTATTACACAGAGTTTATAATGTTATTAGAACTGGCTGCTAAAAAACCCAGCAGGCAATGTATAACTATCATTTCAAGTATATTGGACTTATTTTTTACGAATCTGTATTAGCATTTTTGAAGACTGCAGGAAAATAATGTTAACAGTTCACTCTGACCGTTGTACTGTGTTTTCAAGTAAAATTCTGATGCTGCAAAAGTACTGAACAAACATCCGAAATTAACCCACAAACTAAATAAACATGTCAAAATTGGAGACACATGAGAAACACTACACAAAACGTGCCCCAATTCTGTCATTCTCTGACGCAAGAAACGCGAAAAGCAGCTACAGAAACCAAGGTAAATAATATAGGTCAGTCATGCAGGGAACCAAAATTTTTACATTTTCTTCATCATGTCTAATAATATCACATAATATTTGAATTTAACTTTTTTTGTATAATACTTTCAAATTAATTCAGTTTTGATGAATTTGGTTATCAGCTGTCACACTAAACATACCTAATTCACACTGTGTTTTCAATAATGTCTTGCACTTCACTACAATAAAACACAAAATCATGCACTGTTGCTAAAATTACAATCACACTGTGAAAAAAGTTTTTAACAAAACACAAAACAAAACTGTCAACCGAAAAATAATAGTTGATGATAAATCAAGATAAATAGACAGTGTGGCATTATCAACATGTTATTAATCATTATTATCATTTTCTATTTATACTGTAATTACCATGAACCAGTTTACAAATATTCATCAATTTATTTAAATAAAATCTAAAAACCATGCATACAAAACACAGATATCAACAATCTTACAATAAAAATTGCTAAACAGCATGCAATTGTGCAGGTCAGTCGCACTGCATGCATTTTGCTGACGCTAATATTTATACAAAACATGCCAATGTTTCTCACCCCCCTGTCTCTCTCTCTCACGAGTTATTTTTAACATCTAGAACTTTTTACTGAATCTGAATCTAAACACATTCCCATTCACAGTTGGTACTATGACCTTGAAATGCGTCAACACAGGTGACTGATATTTTCTTCTCTCTATATGCAATGCCCCGCTTTCAGGTTGTCTTCTTTCTTGTTAATCCATCTGCCCTAAAGGTGCTTGTAGATGGGGAAAGTAAAGGCGGCCTGTAGCGGTGGCTAGTACTGGCCATGTGGATACACAAGGGAAGTACTGACCGCCACTTTCGCGTCTTTTCTGGCCGTCAGTAGGTCTATATGAGTGACCGTGACAACATCTGTGCTTATTTTTTTTTGTTTAGTTCATCAGGTTTTGACCATGTCAGATTTTAATAAAGAGTTTGATGAAGCTTTTCATCATCATGGCGGACAATCCATAGTAATTCAAAGTTTTGGAACTTTTCTAAAAATACTGTTATATCATCTGCACTCCCCTTTAGATTTATTTTTTTTCTTTTATAACTTTAATGCTATCACTGTTAACACTAGCACTCATCTTGAACAACTACCCAACAGCGACCAACAACAGACTAATGCAAAGCAAACCCCACCTGGCTCTACTGGGGGCCAGTGCTTGTTGTGACAGAAAGTTATGGCGGCCAGCAGGTCACGTGACCGCTACCGGCCACCTTCGAGCCAGTAAAATCAAACATGTTTGAGTTTTGTGGGCGCCAGTCTCAAATGGTCACTGAAGAGGAAGGTACTCCTATAGACAAGATAAGTAGAGGGAGAGTTGCTGGCCGCCTCTACTTTCCCCGTCTATAAGCACTTGAATTTATATTCATTCAATTTTGCCCCACCTGCTTGAATTTCCCACACAGTACTTTTGCTGGACTCATCTTGGCAAGAATAAATCTCTCAGAGTTATCTCAGTCTGATCTGAACATCTGGTTGACTATCATTAATACTGTATTTAGGTGTGATTTAGGATGACCGTTCATGCTGTTTGCAGATTATCAAGTGATCGTTCAAAACAATGAATGCAAGCTCCAGAGATTGATTTCTCATTACAGCAAGTCTGTTCAAATTACACAACATGAAAATTTCTGTGCAGAAGACAAACAGTATGGCATTTATGGATAAATACCATTTGCAAACTATGAACATTGGTGAATTTTTGAATGCCCTCATGTGTTATCTTGCCAGCGAGTTCTAGATCTCCTTCTACTTCTAGTAACCTATTAGTGGCAATTTCCTACCTTTTATGGCATTCTGATAATTCATTTTTTTTTGGTGTTCACCTATTTAATTAATTGTACTTTGATATGTTCTGCTAAGTTCTTGTCTTTGTATAGTCACATTAGGTCACAGTTGGATCATATGTGCCATCCATCACTCTTCTTCTCTGTTATGGGCCCTTACATCTTCTTTCCAAAGTAACCAGCAATGTTTCTTTTTATTTTGTGGTGTCCACTCTTTTCAAGGCACAGACAGCTAGTCTTATTAGTGTTGGTGTACGTTCATTTTTTTTTCTGTGATTCTGTCAACAAATTTGACCTTAAAGATCTTATTTAAGGCACAAAGAGCTTTACTTCCTGTTGTTATTCTGTCCCAAAACCTTTGTCCGATTTTATGTATGTTGCTTATTTTTCTTCCTAGACATGTAAATTTGGTTCTTCTTCTTCAGTACTACAGCCCAACATGAGCCCTCGCCTCCAACTCCAACGTTTCCTATCCATTGCCATTTTATCATACCCCTTCACATCCGTTCTTCTGTCCAGCACATCACCCAACCATGTTATTCTATGTTAACCCCTCTATCTGCTTTTATATACCTGTGCCCTCAGGATTTTCTTTGGCTTATGCTGATCACCCATCCGATTACTTAACATATTTTGTACTGTTCACATCAATTGCTTTGCCTGCTCTTTACTTTGGTTACCACACATTAAAAACACTATTTAATACTATTAAAAATATCTGTAAGAGGTAACTTTGTATTTCTATTAACTACAGGAAAAAAATTTAAACTGTGGTCTAATACTTAAATATTGATCACACAAAACTTTAAAGTAACGTTTTTAGTAAAGTATGAAAAGAATATATATAAATGAAGTTTAAACAAATGATTCCTCATATACTTAACAGGGAAACACAAACTTATGATTAATAATATTTGGTTCAACATAAACAACAAAATACCAGATGGTGGACGTATTAACAAACAGCACACATGCAAATGTTCCGATACAAAGCAATCAGAATCAAGAAAAACAACAACAAACAACAAACACAACATAGATCATCACAGACGGAAGAGATAAAGAGGCGTGGAGACTTACTGATCTCAATTGAGGGAGGGCGAAGCGTCCACCAGGCTAAGTGCTAGTCATCGAGCGACTAGCGGGCCGCACACTGGCAACAAATCTGTGTGCCACACACAATACATGTAAACCCCACATGCCCAGACAGCTACATACGAGGGTCAGTTGAAAAGTTTGCGGAGCGACATCTATAGCTCAGTACTAGAACTAAAATCTTTAGTGTGCTGCAAGATGTATGTTTCACGTGAACACCTGTTAATTTACAGATATATCTCAATTTATTCATTTTTTACCAGCTGTTTGAAATTTTCCTGTCACGCATGTTTTTAAAATGCACAAAATCAAACATTGTGTTGTGATGAATTCTCCGTTAAAAACGTTTTAGCGCCAATGGAAAATACAAACAAAATTGTAAATGTGTTAGGAGATGCTGGGCCTACAGACACAACGGTAAGTGGGCCACACTCGTGTTTAAATGTGGTCGTACAAACATTGAAGACGATGCCAGCAGTGATGTCCAAAAAGTGCAACAAAAAATGGCATTATTGAAAAAATTTTATAGGGGTTGGAAGACCGCAGATTGAGGAGTGGATGACGTTGGTGAAATCATAGGCATCCCATATGAGCATGTACATCATACTTTAACTCAAGAACTTGGTGTGAAAAAGCATTGTGCAAGATGGCTGCCCCGCATTTGGAGTTATTTCATTTTTTGGGCGTCCAGTGCCCCCCCCCCCCCGCGTCTTCATCAATGTTCGTATGACGACGCTTAAACTCAAGTGCCTTACTTAAAAACCGCAGCATTTCCTGATACATTTAGAATTTCGTTCTGAATTTCCGTTGGCACTAAACGATTTTAAACAAAGAATCACACCACGATGATTGATTTTATCCGTTTTTAAAAACACGCATGAGACATCAATTTTAAACAGCTTCTAAACAATGAATAAATTGTTAGATAGATTTGGAAACTAACAGGAGTTCCTATAAAATACTCACCTTGCAGCACACGAAAAATTTTTGTTTTACCACTAAGCTACAGATGTTGCTCCGCGAACTTTTCAACTGACCCTTGTACATACAATAACTAACACAGCTACAGCTTTGACAATTCTTCTTAAAGACAAAACTCTTTAATAAAAAGTAACTATTAAATAGCACACATAAATGTCATCAGTGATGGATTTTTTATGTTGAAAAATTAACTTTAACATTGTAGAAGTGATTAATTCACTGAAACAAATGAAGGATTCCTAGTTTCGGTTAACTAAAGTTTTGCATGCACTTTATATTGGATTATATATTACATTAGTAAATAATAAACCACTCCTGCAAATGTACTTTTTATTTTTTTAAACTAATTTGGACCTGACGTACATTTCACATATGTAATCTGTATCTTCAAAAGTTTAAACATACATTACATATCAGAATAAACAAAATGTTTTCTTGTGAAAACTGGACCAATTTAAAAACAATATGCTGTTTACGTTCATGGACATATTACAATTCATAAAGCAATGAATCTATTGCGAAGCCTGTCATGGATGGAGTCAACGTTATTAAAACTGGAGGCTATCGGCTGTTGGGTGACTGCTTCCAACATGATTCAATGTCGAGCGTGAGACACTCTTCACTCGCTGCCATTTCAGTTTTTGCCATGGAGCCATGGAATGCGATGCACTATGCTTTCACTGTTGAAACATTGTTTTAAAAACACTGAATATGTTGTGCTCGCTCACAGAGGATTTCTGGCCATTATGATTGGGTGCCAACTCAGAATAAGACATTTGCTATGCCCACACTTTTGCACTTTCAACTTAAACTTCACTTTCAATTTTCAATTCTGGTTTCAACACCGAGTAGTTCTTGCGCATACCTTAGACTGAAAGTACTGAACACATGCCACAAAGTGTCTACACTTGTGCATCATAGTTGTCAATATTTCTCCATTTAAACGTGAAAAATGGACGTGACTGATACTGTTATGTTAGCGGGTATAAGTGCTGCATTTTTGGTGCTGAAAAGAGTTAAAAAAAGGCGTGAAAAGTATCAAGGTTTGATATGGTTGAAAGATTATATTTAAGAACACGAAATTTTGGAATTATAAGAGACCTGGATGATAACGTTCTATTTAAGAACTTTACGCGAATGTCTAGAACGAACTTTTACGAATGGTAAAGCCTAAGATCGCAAAAGATAAAGTCCTTCGAAAAATATGAATGCAGGCTTTTAATTTTGTTTTTAACACTTTTCACAGCCTGTTCATACTTCGTAGCCAAAACAGCGTAAGCATAATTTCTTTTCATTTTGTTTGTATAATTTTTGTCCATAATGTCACATAAGGCACAATGTGACCTATAATCTTCAACAAAGGCCTACGTTTGTTCTGCCGACATGGTAAACAACAAACACAATCACAGCAATCACGAAAACAGAATAAAACCTTTCTGTAAAACTATGAAGTTCCACGGAATGTTGAAAGAAGATTCACTGGTGGTGGAAGCAAGTGCGTTACTGAATGCGTCACTAAAAACGGTGATTTTGAGGCATGCTTTGTGCATGCATTACGTTCGGTAGAGGAAGGTCCTACTGTGCATGCCTCAAATGTACGAAAACCGCACTAGTGTGGACATAGCTAATGATGTAGATAGATAATTCCAGAACAGCAGCAGCAGCAACAATTCGAAAACTAATAGGAAGGCTACAATCTGGATGATTCCCTGAAAGCATTGAAGAAGTAAGGCAGGCTATTAAGGCTCGACCTTGCTGTTCCTCCGCTTTAAACATCTCCAACAGAACTGTCAGAAGAATTCTGCTTTCAGACTTACAAAATGATAGTAGTCCATGAACTGACCTCCTGAGACTGGGAAAAACGTCAAGTTTTTGCTGACACAATGTTGGAACGTGCAGGATCTAAATGTTGGATTGGTCTGAAACCAATCCAAGACAGCTTCATAAGTATTCACTTCATGCAGAACAGACAACAAGAGTGGTGTGGGATGCCAAATTTTGGGGCGATTGGCCCATATTTTTTTTTGAGGAAGTTATAGTAAATGAAGACGGTAACAATTTGATGTTACAAAACTTCTTCATTGCAGAACTTCGCAGAAGGAGTGTAAACTGAGCTGAACTATGGTCCCCAAAACACTGCCCCCCCGCACATCAGGGACTTCAATGGAAGTGCTATGGATGATATTTCCAGGATAGCTCATTTCCCTATGCAAATATGTCGTGTGACCACCCTGTTCACCTGATCTTTCGGTATGTCTTTTTTCCCTTGGAGGGTTAATTGAATACAAAGATTACAATGAAACACCCCGCTCATTACCATAACTACAAAGTAAGACAACTGCCATACCAAAAAACACACTCCAGTACTCGATTAGAAGTTGCAGAGACCATCTTCACGAGTGTGTTGACGAAAAGATACAATACATGATGTCATTTTTAGAACTTGATTTTTGTTTATAAAGTTATTAAAAATTAACTCTTTGTAATTACTGTTATTTCATTTCAAAAACCACCATGTATTTCTGCCGCACTGTACAGAAGCTGACAAATAATTTAACAATAGTTACTTGAGGTTCTATCGTATACATAAATATGAAATTACATTTTAAAACTTATATAAATTACATAATGTATAAATCTAAGTCAAATGACTTATTTGCCACTTTGCACCTGCAATACGCTGTCATTGTTTGTCTTGTTATTTGAATTAACAGTCTCTGTAATTCCAACTTTGTCGTGTTTACTTGGTTGTTTGTCGTTCCAACTTTGTCATGTGGCAAAGTCATGGTTGAGGACTTGGATGGGAACACTGAAAGGCCTTGTCCGGATCATGACAAGTAGCAGTTCAGCAAGTAAACATGACGAAGTTGGAATTACAGAGATAACTGCCAGTACTCGTTACTAATTCAAATAACAAGATAAACAATGACTTAATTGCACTAACAAGATAAACAATGACTTATTTGCGCCCACAACCGATATTTATACATTGAACCCATATAATTATTATTATTATATTTAAAAAAGCATCACATCAATCATAGCTGAAATGAGAAAAAAATGAAGGTAATAATATGTACAATGTTCACTGACGGTATACGTATGTGAATGTGAACGCTTGCTTGCTTCCTAGTTTAGTGCTGTGAACTGTACACTGCTGATGACTTTAGAACAGCTCAAAATAAAGAGAAAGACAAACTAAACATATGCAGCAGATGCAACAACCGCCCAGCTTGGCATGGCATGCAGTTAGTTGTCGCTATGACATTTCCTTTGCATGTGTGTGTAATAAAAAGCCCGTTTTGTATCACTAAATGAGGTCGGCTAAATGTAGTAACAAACAAACAGCTGATGATAGCCGGACTAAGTGACAGTTCATGCAAAAGTGGCTTCATGTTATGTTGACAACACACATGTCTAACGACATTTACAGATGCAACATTTTACACAGTATTTCTTATGCATGAAAATTCTCTTCAGCTAGAAGAATAATGTAAGTTTATTTCCTGAAAGTTTTTATAAACTAAGAAATCTATCAAGTTCAAATAATGTTGATCCTCTGCTAATACAAAACACATGTTATAACACTGTATGGCATAATTCAGTGTTTCTCAATGTTTCTCTCAACGTACCAACGTAGCAATTATACAGGAGAGGTTCTCCTGGAATTTGTCAATTTAATTTGCTAAGCATTGTATTTACAAAAGTTTACTGATAGTCTGTACGACATAATTAATTACTTATGATTCTGACAACTAAATATATGAAATTTTTAAGAAATGTATGAATTTAAGAAATTTAAGAATTAAAGAAAAAAATTTTCTGACAATGTATGAAAGTGTTTAGAAAAAGATAACTGTGAGGTAATTTGTTTGGAACACACCTTAGTCTTACAAAGAAGGAATTTATGGGGGGGGGGCATGATCTCATGTGGGGGGCTGAATACCATTGTTCACTGTAATTTACAGATTCTTCAGTCGGGAAGAACCATTTTCTTGATCACAATAATTTTCTGAGTTAATTATATCTGATTTCAAATTACCTAGCTGGTGAGGTTATAATCACATAAGGTTTAATAGTGTGGGTGTGGTGATACAATCCATTCTATTATGAAAACCAAAGTCTACTGACTGAATCCGAATATCTGCACTGTTCCATATACTACACTTTAACTGTCTGTAAATACACGAATGTGTTTACATTTGTCACATACATATGCTGAAGAACGGGAAGAAAAGTAATCAAATAGGCATAATTAGTTTCATTTTAGTTGGCATAAACCTGGGATTTGTACAAATGTGTGAACATACAACAACAGTTTTGTGCTGGCATAACCAGACTAGTAAAAAAAAACCTTTTCATGTTTAAGTTAAGAAAACTATTTTTCATAAATGATAAAGATTTTACAACATCCATATTTTATATTTTGCTACATTATTATATCAAATAAACTAGTGCTAATAACTTTGCTAGATATTTATAAAATTAAGAATTAAACTGTTGATTATTCAGCTCAGATGTGGCAAAAATCCCTGTACTTTGCATTAAACAGGCAATAGCCAATTGTATAGAGAGAGGGCAATGAGAAGAAGCATATAAAGTCCTTCCTTATTGTAACCTTTTAAAACATGTTAACATTTTTCACAGGATATTTACAAGTGTCTTACAAAAATACCTAATGTGTAAACTGTGTTTCAGAAGAGCATTTAATCAGTTTGATAAGTCATGTTTACATTAAATTGTACGAAATTGTAAGAAAAAAATTATACTTATGAAATACATGATTCACAATCCATTTGGTCAGTGTTGAGTGCTGTATTCGTATTGAATATATGTTATGGTTCTACTTATACCAATAATGGTATATAAGAGACTCTCACAGGCTGCAAGTTTAATGGTGACACAAAACAGCAAAGTAAAGATATGCTGGTATGAAGAGGGAAGATATAGTTCATTGAGTTTGTGAATGGAGGATGACAGTCTTTTACAGTCACGTACACGTTTTTGCCCACGGCCTATCACGTAGTGAGCACACATCCACATCGAAAGCCATTTCCACGTTTACAAAAAAAAACACTGAACAGTTTATTATGCATTTCGAATACTGATCCACAAAATCTCAACAAATAAATTACCAAATGAAATGGTAAAATAAAAAAAAGAAATACACACCAGGTTGAGTGGGGCCACCGCCTGTAGCAGTGGCTATAGGCTCGACTAGAGCGGAGACAGCAGGACTTGTGTTTCCGCCTGCGTTGTTACCCCCTGGGTTTCCACCACCAGTATTGGTCCCCTCGTCTGCAGTCCTCTTGAAAAAGTTGTGCTGTAATGCGTAGTACGGAGTTACACGAGTCTTTGGATCGAAGTCTAGCATTCGGAAGATTAAATCCTGAAAATATTATAATTCAACATTTGTACTTTTAAGATCATAAACTGTGAAGTAATAATTTAATCGAGATAAGTGTTGTATAGTACACACAAGGAAAAGTATATTTAATGGTTGTAAACCGAGGTACGGTTAAGTGACACTGAGACCCTTAGTGGTTTACATTACGTAACAATTGTTTCTGTCACAAACAACTTCATTAGTTACAAACATGCATAACACGAAGCAAAAAGGACAGTGGTGTCAACTTTAAAAAACCGACTGATAACTTTTAATTTGTTTTTCACAAGATTATCCTGTCCACTTATTTCTATTTGTTAAGGCATCTGTTGGCAACTTAGAGAGAGGTGGAGGCTTATTAAAAATTATTTTAGTTGAATGGCTGTTCTCTCACAATTATTACTATTATTATCTGAAAAAGAATCGGCTGTGTTGTGGGACACACGCTTGAAGTAAGACTTCAGTACTGAGTGGTGAGTGAATTGATTCAACGTGTAAAAGGTTGCTCATATGTATTTGAAGTACGAGAGAACTATAAAGAATTAAGATTCAAATACGAGTGAACGAATAATTAAATGAGATGAGGCCAAAGTCGTGTTTATATGCATTTTATTAACATAATCTGATTTTTACATACCCAATATTTAGATGAAAAGTAGAATGTGATAATTATAATACATTTATGACATAATTAATATGGGCAGTATAACAGTTCATTTTTTTTACAAATTATAAAATAGTTAAATTACTAAATCAAATTTTGAAACAAAAAAAACTTCCAGCCAAATACAAAATATATAAACCAGAATCGAACTCAAGGATACTTACATTCTTTAAAATATTAGGCTTTGCTTAAAGCACACATATTTATGGCAGTGGGGAAATTTTGGGTAGCTATGTGGAGGAAATGGATTTGACTGACCTGGCAACACTGATTTCTCATCACATCTATTTCGTTACATGTTGAATCAGTTTATTGGCCTAGGAGTGTGAGGTGTATGGGAGTTAGCCTGGCACCATAGTGACGAATAAGAAATCATTACTTCAATAATATTCTCCCTCTGATACACCAAATTCTGAAATAAATACTTAAACTCACATTGAAATATTTTCTACAAAAAAATTTTAAACTGTTCAGATTGGTTGTACGACATAATGGAAATAAGTTACTCTGTCACCAAGACCTTTGAGAATGAACTTCCACAATGCTGTCCGGAAATATTCTATGTACACCAGAATATAAATGGTAGAAGAGAATACTGGAATAGCAACCATAAAAAAAGGGAAAAGCCAACACCAGAATGAAAGACTTACATCAAAATGCTCAGACTTGGTAGGCAACTGAAAACTGGTGACTGGGGGGAAACCCCGACTTATGGAAGACCAGAACAACAAACTATTAAAAGGAAATGCTGAGCTGAAGACAAAAAATAAGAAGAGGTGTAACAGTACATAATGACCCAATACTATAATTATGGGATCTAAAGGTATTTTTTCAATGTCTTATTGTTTAATCATTAAAATACAGAATGGTTAGGTCCATTGTCCCTATATACGAAGGAACAAAGCAGATTCAGCAAGAGTACCATGCCAAGGTCACCGTTGGACGTGCGAGAGCCGGTAAAAGCCATGGCGGTGTTTGTGACGAATGACTTTAAATATGCATTGTGATTGGATAATAACACTGTTCTGTCATAACAAAAAACAATGACGCACTGACTACAACGCATGCAACGTGGCGTTGTCCTGTATGACAAAGCTTGATGACGTAAAATACACACACACAAGCGCAAATTTACATTTGCCTCTGTCTCAATTCAACGTAGTTCTTCAAAGGGTCAACAGCGATGTATAGCTGTCTGATCAGTTTCAAATTAAAAGCTTAAAAACAACTAGCTCCTCAAGTAAAATTGTTATGGTGGAGCGATAGATGCTCAAGTGTAATAACAGTTAGAACAGAACATGTAGAATCAGTGTAAACATCTTTAAGTAAAAACAACAAAACATGAGGCGAACACCGGCCATACACCTTGGAACCAACCAACACCAGCGAGGGAGCAGCGCAGACCACAACTAAGAGAAGTCCACTTTTATCATTTCTTTATTATTTTAATGAGCTCATTAATCAAAAATAAAACAACTGAACAAATGTACTTGTAATAGGGCGAATGTGTGTGAGAGTGTGTGATTGAGCACATGGCCATGAATATATATGCCGAGGGCATTGGTTTGTGTGTAGATGAGATTTAAGCATAATAAGTAATTAGAGCTGCAGCTAAAGATAAAAGTACATAATAACCTTGATTGGAGACAAAATGAGAATTGTAAGAATTAATAGAGTAAATTAAAATAGCCACCATTTTGTTTTTTATAACACTGTATGACGCCATTTTGAGCACATGGTTGTATATGCAAAATCTATTTGGGAAATTAAAATTTGATAGTTACTTTCAATATAAAAACAGTGTTATCATTTGTGTCACCTTCTTTGTATCAAAAATCTCGCTGTTAATGAATCCTGGCCCCTTAGGTAAAAAGCATAGTAAAAAGAAAAGTACGAGCCCTGCAGTGATTGAAATCGGTAAGTACATATATGTACCATATTATGGTAATAATTATCCATACATAATTTTAAATAAAATGTGTAGAGTAGTAAGTTTATCGACAAATGACGCCCAGAACAAGGGACATTATAAGTTTATTGACAGAGGAAGATTTAAACTGTTATCTGCTTAGCAATGCCCATTCACTTGGTTTTATTTACATACGAGGTGTGATCAAATAGTAACGATAATTTTTGAATTGCGCGAACTGTATCGTGTTAAGCGAGATAATTTTTGTTTTCTAAGTTGGTAGTTCTGCCAGTGACGCATGTATCAGGCGGGAAGGACGCTGCGACGCTCAGTTTGTGTTTGGCGAGTGAATGAGTCAGTGTGTTCGGCGATTTTTTGTGTTAAAAATGGAATTAAGTGCAGCGAAGCTTTCAGAATGTTAAAGAAGACCTTTGGCAACGATACTATGTCACAACCACGCGTTTATGAGTGGTACAAACGCTTTCAGGAAGGCCAAGAAGACATCAAAGACGACGCAAGGTCTGGGCGTCCTAGCTCATCAACCAATGATGCAAACGTTGAAAAAGTTACAGCACTTGTGCTTACCAATCGCAGAATCACCATTAGAGAGGTTGCAGAAGAAATAGGAATCTCGTATCGCTCATGCGAAGCGATGTTTACTAATGTTTTGAACAAGAAATGAGTGGCAGCCAAATTTGTTCTGAAACTGCTGAATTTTCAGTAAAAACAGCATCGCGTAACCATTGCTCAACAAATGCTTTCTGACGTCGCTGACAACCCAAACTTACTCAAACAGGTCATAACTGGTGACGAAACGATGGTGTATGGCTACGACATTGAAACGAAGGCTCAATCGTCGCAATGGAAGTTTTCTGAGGAGCAAAGACCAAAAAAAGCACGTCAAGTTCGGTCAAATGTCAAGGTCCTTCTAACTATGTTCTTCGAGTACAACGGAATTGTTCATCATGAATTCTTACCGTCAGGTCGTACAATCAACAAGGAGTACTACCTACAGGTCTTACGCAATTTGCGCGATACAATTAGGAGAAAACGACCCGAATTTTGGAGAGACAACTCTAGATTTTGCACCATGACAATGCACTAGCGCATTCCACTTTACTTATCCAAGAGTTCTTGGCGAAACACAATACCGTTGTGATGCTGCAACCACCCTATTCTCCAGACATGGCTCTCTGTGACTTTTCCTATTTCCCAATGTCAAAAGGACACTAAAAGGACAGATGAGATAAAGGCAAAATCGCAGGCTGAGCTGAAAGCGATACCTAAAGAGGCGTTCCACCAGTGTTTCACAAACTGGAAGCTATGTTGGGATAAGTGTATAATATCACAGGGAGACTATTTGAAGGGGACGTGATAAACATTGAAGATTGAATAAATTCTTTTTGAGAAAATGACAAAATTCTCATTACTTTTTGATCACACCTCGTATACACCCAATAGGAGAATTTGCACACACAGTACACGGAGTGTACTATTGAGCGATCTCTAGGTGTGTGTGTGTGTGTGTGTGTGTGTGTGTCCACTGATACCTAAACTGGACCTATTTATGCTGCTGTAAATGAAGTTGTTTTGTATCCAAAGGCGGAGCTGCATTACCATGATCAACTCTGAGGCCAATCCACTACAGATTCACAATGAATGAACACGCTGAGCATCAACTGCTACCACTGCACTACCCTGCCATTAAATTTACTTTATTTGAATGCGCAAGAAACACAAACTACGTGATATCACTTTTTAATAGAAAAAAGTATAATCACAATTGAAATAAAACACACCAACAAACGTACTGTGAACATAACATACGGCAGTCTCGACAACAACATACCTTAAACTTCAAATAATCTGAAACGCTGTGTCCTGGTTCCCCAAGGCGTCGTCCACCAGGCCCGCCCGATTCCACTCCCAGTATGTCATGTAATCGCCTTGTTCCAGGGCTCTTGTACTTTTTACCATCCTTTGGTTTCTTTAATACATAAGATCCTTTCCCTGGGCCAGGCACCTTGTCAAAGTACTTACGAGATTTGTGAGCCTGGTCGAGGATGTGTTTAGGTGGCATACCCAACACTTCTACGATTTTGTTCATCTGATCCACCTAAAATAACACCAAAGATATTTTGTAACAATCTTATAATATACAATAAACTTGTAAATGATCATATGACTAGTTTTTATGTACAGCAGATTCTTATAAAATATAATAAAACTAATGTCATAATGAATAGAGATGAAAAAGGCACAATCAGAATAAAGCAAGAAATAATAGACCATGTTAACGACTATTTGATTTTTATTCCTGTAAATGTACAAACGACTTTCACAAAGAAAAAAAAGTTAATTAAAAAATGATTTCAATAATTAAAAAATTTAGAATAATAATATTAACCATGCCACATAGTAACACATTCAGAAGCTTTTATAACAAGATGAGAAATAAATGGGGGGGGGGGGTGAGGCTGAGCACACACACACACACACACACACACACACACACACACACACACACACACACACACACACGCACGCACGCACAATAAAAAGATATGATTACGAAAAAACATATTAAAGCTTTTCTTATTCTTGGATTTCACTAGGAACACAAAATTATCAGACAACACACACGACTAGACAACAGCTTTTCTTATATTTGTCAACAGTATAAATTTTGATCTTTTGTGATTTATATTGTTACAGTATTGTTGTTATTTCTGGCTGTTTTGGTCACGAATAGTGTTTAGTTTTACTGTAGTTATTCACTGTTGCGTTATTATTGTTATTACTATTAGTTATAGGCCTATGTAAGTATTGTGTTTTATAACTGAATTTTTATTAATTAGTATTTGTTAATAATTAATAAGAATAACATAACATGTAGTATTACATTATATTGTAATGAAGCATGTTGAAAATAAAGTTGCATTAGAGAAACACACACACACACACCAAATTTCTGAAGCCAGTCTTGTTATTTAATAGCCACACCTTGTATAATACTAAGAAGCAGGAAGAACAGACGCATTGGAAACATAACAAAGGTAAAAACAGGTTGAAATAAAATTGCATGAGTCAAAATGTAAGATAAAGTAACAGGCAGAATGAACAGGTAATGTACTGGAGACCTTGGAGACATACAGAAGATGGATAAGGATGACCTTGACAAGTGATTTTTAGAAAACGAAAAAGACAAGGGAGATTGATTGAATAACGATTTACAAATTTTTCACACATGCTTGTGACCATAACTTGACAAACAGTAGTTTCCAAAGTTTAAGTGACAGTCAACTATTGTTTTAAATACAATTTATATTGTGCTTTTAATAAACTTATGTTTTATATAAGGAACAGGTATGAATACATCATGCTAACACTAATTAAACCGTCATCTGTACATTATCACCTCATACCTTACATCATCAAATTTAAAATGTTCTCATAATCATATGTATATGATTGTAAAAGGTTTCTAGCTACAACTGCAACGTAATTCAGTACAAATGATAATGAATAATAATTGCCAATTATCGTTTAACTGATAATAAAACTTGATAAAATATTTTTTAACTATTTTCTTAGAAATTTAAATCACAAAAAATACAAAAATAAAATTAATTAGTTGCAAATTTACTGAAATATAATTAGAACACTACAGCCATAATATCTATACTGATATTTTATGTTCAACATGGAACTAACATACATATCTATGTTAGATACTACTGTTAGGAATTGATTCCATGACCTTTGCATAACCAATCTTGATAGCGACCCCTTCAGAAAAATGATGCAATTTTGTTCTAGAGTTTAACTACAGAATTTAAAGTTAATGATGCAAGAAACTATCATTTTATTGCATACTTCATCTTCTTCATGTGGCACTATATTCCTGCATGGGTTTTGGCCTCCTATACTAGAGACAAGCACTCCGCCAACCACCTCCTTCTAGATGTTCCATTCTTTCTGGTTTTAAATGCTTTCGCTACAGTGGTTATTCTTCTGGTATTTCTACTTGGCTCTATACACTGAACATGTCCTAATCATTGTATCTTTTGGGATTTTGTGGATCTACCAAATATGTAGGTATTTGTGATATAGTCAAACAGTTCTTGGGCTGTCAAAGAAAACATACCACTTTTGGAAAAAAACAGGTTTAATATAGCCTCATTTCAACTCAATACATTTATTCAAACTTTGTCGTGTTTACCTAGGTCGTGGTTTAGGACTTGAAAATGGTGGAAAGACTGAACGGCCTCGTCCGGAACATGACAAGTAGCAGTTTAGCAAGTAAACACGACAACGTTGGAATTACAGCAACTGCTAATTCAAATAACAAGATGATCAATACATTTACACCAAATAATTTTTCTAACTTCTTCATACTTTCAGTACACTGTAATACATTTTCGCTAACTCTCCAAAACAAGCACATGTCTCAGTAATGATATCCGTATTTGACATAAGTCTTTTTCGAACTAGCCATTTCTTCATATTTAAGAACAGGCAATGCCACTGGGGACTAAATCTGTGGGGAGTACTGTGTATGTGGCAGCAACTCAAAGCACAAATTATGGAGCTTTGTAATTGAAATTTTGTAATATCAAGCAACTTAAGGCCCACCTTGATACTGGTATGATAAGGCAACTCAATCAGTTTACTTACATGCTAAGCCTTACAATAAGTTATGTTTACCTCGTTGGCGCCGCTAAAGAGTGGCTCCCCAGTATGCATCTCTACCAGTATACAACCTAGACTCCACATGTCTATAGCCAACCCATACGGGATACCTAGTAACACTTCTGGCGATCTGTAGAATCTTGATTGAATATACTGATATATCTGAAAAACACAATACCACCTTTAGTTACTGTAACACATTATTAAGCAAACTGTATCATATTTTCTATATACATAATGAATAAAATATAAGCACACGGCCAACTCAATTGTTAAAACAGGATTAATGAGCTTATTGAATTTATAAAAAGTGAGAAAACTTATTTAACTGACAGAAAATAATGTTTCTAATGTTTGTATCACAAAAGCATATTGATAGCTTGACATTTTGTTAACTGTCTGAATGGACAATAAATAGTTTTAAACTAGTGTTACTACACCCTATATAATATTAACCAAAGAAGAATATTACATAATGTGTATTATGTTATTAAAATTAATCAAATAATATAGTTTTACAGACGTTCACATCCTGAGTCAACCATGTTTTTGTTTAAACTTTTACAGGCTTTTCGGCTGTGGTCTAAGGTTATAAACAACTGTCTTTGTTACTGACTGACATTGTGATGGCTTGAACAGACATCATCATCAGAATGAGGACTGGTATCACGATAGTATAGCTGTCCTAAAGAACGAAAACATCCTGTTATTGGTTCATATTCTGATAATGTCTGTTTAAGCCATCAATATGTCACGCAGTAACAAAGACAGTTGTTTATAACCTTAGACCACAGCAAAAAATCCCCTAATTTTAACAAATAAAGTAATACAAAATTTAAAAACTTGGTGTCAAAGTGATGCTGCTGTTATTATTACATGGAATGAATTAAAATCCACCATTCTGACAGGTTGTATAGCTGCTGAGGAAAATTTGAAAACAGATTTATAATGGACTAACCATGGTTTACAGTGAAGATAAGAAAGCTTCAGTATCTGGGACATCTCATGAGAAATGAATAGAGATTTTACTTATTGCAGTCCATACTACAGTGAAAAAGTACTTGGAAAGAGAGGAGTTGGGCGACCGAGAATATCGTGGCTGAGAAATTTAAGTACCTGGTTTGGCATGAATACAACTGAATTATTCCGTGCAGCAGTACAGAAAGTTAAAATAGTCTGTATGATATCCAAAATCCGAAACAGATAGGAACTATCAGAGGAAGACCATGGGTTGAGCCCCCTTAGAATACAACAAGAAAGTCCTGCAGAAGAAAATAAAATGCGTGTTTGTTTAGTCATGATTCAGAGCCATAGAAAATAAGGTAGACTAGCTTCTGGGATAAAATTATTTCAAGCTCACTGAAAAGAATTTTGTAGGGCCAAAAATTTACGGTTTCATGATGATATCATGAGGTAGTTAAAAATGACAAAAAACGAATACTTGAATTTTGCAAACTGCTTCTCGTCCAATTTGACCAAGATATGGAATTATTCTGTAAAACTGTGACGCATGTGGAGACCAGCTTTAATCTCCATGGGCTATTAAATAGAATTAGCTTTGCATATTGGTACTCTGCCAAAAATTAATATGTTATTCTGGAGTGACACCTCAAATAGTCGTGTGTGATAAAACAATGTGCTGATACCAAAACACCCGCATTCACCAGATATGGTCACACATCGTCTTTTTCCTCTTCCAAGACTAAAAACAATCATGAAATGATGTTTCACCACTGAAGAGACAAAACAAAAATTGTGAACAGAGCTCAAGACTATGACACAAGGTACATTCTATAAATCTTTTAAAGAATAGAAAAATGTTGGGATAGCTGTGTTTTATATTATGAGGATTATTTGGAGAGAACAATATAAATATACAAGGATGAAGACATAATTTTTTTAAATAAACAAAAATTACTTGAACTTTCTGATCAAACCATGTGAACAAGAATGGCTGGCAACCTTATATAATTATACTGTACACTCAAATATAAAGGTTGGTATAGTCAGTGTATAACGGTGCGAAAAGTGATTTTATGAATGAAATGTGCCTCAATGCTAAAATAAAATAAATTAATTTTATAATCATTATAATTATATTATAAAAAATAAAAATAATTACAGCTTACCCTCTGACCAAGCTGACAAGAACTACCAAAGTCGACTATTTTGATAGCCGACCTCTTGGGATTGCAAAGTAGAATGTTCTCAGGTTTGAGGTCGCAGTGTATGATGTTGAGTTCTGGTGTTGAAAGGAACAACAATGCTGTACATAACTGTTGCGCAAACTTACGCGTCAAATTCAGCGACACACCTCGGAAATTGGTGTTCCTTAATAAATCATAAAGGTTATACGAAAGCAGTTCAAATACGAGGCACAGATGGTTTCGCCACATGAAATGCCGTTTCAATTTCACTGAAACAAAAAAATTCATATATTTAGAAAATGACTAGTTTATCCATAGTATCACAATATTGTGTACACAATAATAAAAATGTCATCGTCATCATCATCATTTTCATGGATTAAACCAAGGATGGTTTGTTCTAGTCTCAAATAGGCAAAGATCAGACTGCATTTCTTCTATGATTATGGTGAGTATACCCTGCGACGTGTCTAAGAAATCTCATTTCAGCCGCTTGGATGCGACTGGCCTGGCCTTTCGTTAAAATCCAACTCTGACTCATAAAGAAGTGTGGGAAGAGCCATCTCCTTGTAGAATTTTAGCCGTGTTCCTTTACATGCTGACTTAAGGGTTCGCGTAATAGTCCTGCACATAAGGTTGAACTTACACAACTTATTCACAACGTCGTTGCATGCATTGTAAGACACACTGTAGCCCAGGTATTCAAAATTGATAACTTGTTCCAGAGCAGTACCATCTATAACAATTTTTTCCCATACGGGATCAGTTCCACGAAAAGTCATCTCCTCGGTCTTACGTGTGGATATCTGCAATCCAGAGTCTTTGCGGATTCGATTTAACAAATGTACCACCATCTGCAATCTGTTTCCAAAGTTCGACAGAATAGCCTGATCGTCCACAAACGACAGTGTCAATTGTAAAGTGACCAATCATAAAATGTTCTGGAAGACACGTCTGTCAGTTTTGTATGGCATTGTTAATATATAAATTAAAAAGAGAAGGTGATAATGGACACCCTTGTCGTACTCCACAATTGGTCAGGCCAAATCTAGGAGCTGTTCTCAAGTTTTCCTGCTTCTATTAAGATTCTATTCTCCACACAAAGACTCTGTATTGCTCTGACTGGATGTTGTGGAATCACTTTCCTTGCCATTACTGCCCATAGTTTGCTCCGATTCACTCTGTCAAACGCCTTGTCGAAGTCGGTGAAAGCTATGTATGTGGGCAGCTGATATTTTTTATTTAAAAATGTCTTAAAATAAAAATTATTTGTCACACCAATTTGACTGCTGTATGTTGTCAACCCTTATTAACTTCCATTCTTGTGGATATGTAAGGACATTCTGGGTAATAAAGAAGGGATAATGGAGACGAATGAAAACCCATTAACAGATTTGCCAATTATCATCGTCACCAGCTTCACAGATAAAACCAGACTGATATGTTCTGATTCCAACTAGACAAGTCTAGCACTGGGCACTCCAGTGTGTCTTAGCACATCTTTCTATCCATCCAGCTTGTAGTTCAATAGTTGGTTGAGGATGAGCAGCTGCCCATTGGGTTGAGGTGTTACAACATATTGGCACAATCCTGTATAATATACATATAAAATGCTGTTCTTTCTGTATATCCACTATCGAATCCACCCATATACACAAACATAAAAGGCAACATGGATATTCTACACATACACATACAAGGCAGAAAACTAGACACTGCTGAACAACTAGAAATATGCGAACACACAAAAACAACATCGTAAACGAACAGGTACAATTCAAATCACACACACTATTCGAACACACACACACACACACATCGATCTTTTGAACGACGACGCTGTCACCAAGAACAAGACAGACAGTGCTCCTAGTGGCAACCTCTGACGAAGCTTGTAATAAGCGTAGTTCAGGCTACAAGGTAAAAGTTTTACATTTTTACCAATAAAAATTAGTGTTCTGAGTCAGTAGTGATGTATTTACAGTATATTTAAGGGATTTTAAACTATAACTCAACACACAGAAAGACCTGTGTTTTAAGTGGCTCCAGCAGATCGACCTCATTTTTCAAACTGAAGATTTTATGTAAATACTTATCATTATATTATAGAATCTAAAATACAGAAGGTATCAGGTGATACTAAAGGTATCAAATGAGTTTCATTTTCATACCTCAGTTGTTAAACGTTGGTTTTCCCATAATCTTAACTTCTACTGACATATATTTAAGTACTTTTAAGATACATAAAAACGTCTTAAACTTAAATAATTAATTTTCTGAGAAAAAGGAAATGAGTTATACATTACTGTAACTGTCTTGCAACAAGGTACGTCAGGATACAAAATTAAAGTTCTACAAAGTTATGGCAGTCACTGTACTGTCCTATGGATGTGAATTATGGACAAGACAGTAAAATACAGGCCTCAGAAATGGAGTTCTCAAGATGAGTTAAAAGGTGTTCTAAACTTGACTGTATGAAGAATAAGGCCGTAAGAAAAGATTTAAAGTTTTTAACTTGAATGAAAATTAAAAGATTACAAGCGACGGTAGAAAGGACACTTCAGATTCCTGATTGGCCAAAAAAGTCTGGAAGTACAAACCTATAGGACACAGGTGTGTGGGTACACCCAGGAAGAGATGGCTGGAGAATTTTTGGAGGTGGAACAGACAGCATCATGCCTATGTCGTGTTGTGAAGATGATGATGATGATGATGATGATGATGATGATGACTTGTACTAATAAAGTAATTGTTACTTACCTATATAATACTTGTTATCGGCATCTGCTTTGTTCATCATTTCCAGCAGCTTAACTTCTATTTGAGCCTGGTTGAGGAACGGTCTTTTGTTCTTAATGATCTTGATGGCTACATGGCACTGCTCCTCGTGGTCCAGAGCTTTCACCACCTGATTACAATAAAATAAATTATATTGAAATTAGTTATTTCTTTTACAGATCACAACTAAAAATACCATTGTTTATACTTTACTTATATAAAAGAAGCCGCATACACTCACACAGCTTGTTATATTACATAATATACACATTAACCCTCTGATCAGTAATCATGTACTCATAATACTGTAATCAGTAATACTGTTCTCAGAGGGGACAAATTCAGTAATCACATGTATGTTTTCAACTTTTGCTGCCTTGGTATTGCTGATATACAAACTTGATTGCAATGTTGGAATTATTATTAGCCGAAGTGTTGGGCTGTGGTCTACTGTTGTTCAAGACAGGAATTCAAGGCATCAAGACGGTGGGGGCCAAAATGTGGAAATGAAAAGCATAAGGAATGCAATGACACAGAGAAATCTGAAGGATAATGATTGGAAAGATCGTAAAGTTTGGAAGCTCGGATGGGAGAAATGACTTTAATGTTGCTCAAAAATCATAAGTGTAAATGAGTAAAGTAAATACTTACGATGGAGATACGCAGCGCATGCGCATTGGACTATTCCCTACCACACACCAATAGGTGCACTCCCTCCCTTCAGTCATTGTTGAGTAACAAGCACGATAACATGTCTAATGTAATCGAATCGCCCGCCAAGTGTGAAGTGCGCGCCGTAATTCGCTTTCTTCTCGCCGAAGGGCGTAATGGAGACAAAATTCATTGTCGAATGAGTAAGGTTTATGGCGACAATTTTATGAATGATGGTTGTGTATGAGAATGGTGCAGAAAGTTTAAAGAAGGATGAACTGACATCCATGATGAGGGTGGTCAAGGGAGGAAATCTGTAGCGACGGAAGAAATTGTTGAAAAAGTGAATCAAGTGGTTCGCGAAAGGCACACAGATTCACAATTTCTGAGCTGTCTGTCGAATTTCCTGAAATCTCAAGGTCAGTTCTGTATGACATTGTAAGCGTGAAGCTTGGCTACAGAAAAATTAGTGCACGGTGGGTGCCGAAACTGCTCTCTGACAACCATAAGACTCAGCGAATGGGCACAGCCTTAGAATTTTTGCAACGCTATCACGAGAAAGGGCAGGGTTTTCTGGACAAGATTGTGACGGGAGATGAGACATGGGTGCATATAAAAATGTCGAGATGAAAGAGCATTCCAAACAGTGGAAGCATAGCGAGTCCCCAGGCAGACGGGTAAAGTTCAAGCGAACGTTTTGCAACAAAAAACTTATGGCTACTGTGTTTTGGGACCGAACAGGCGTATTATTGACTGAATTTAATGAATGGAACGGGGGACGACCGTCACTTCAGCCTCGTACTATGACACTCTTCAGCGACTACGAAAAGCAATACAGAACAAGAGAAAAGGAATGTTGTCATCGGGTATTGTTTTTCTTCACGACAACGCTCGCCCTCACACTGCAGCACAGACACAGGATCTCCTCTGGAAGTTCAAATGGGAGGTGTTTAAACATCTGCAGTATAGCCCGGATTTAGCGCCGAGTGACTTTCATCTTTTCACCCAAATGAAGCTGTGGTTAGCAGGGCAGAGGTTTATGAGTGACGATGAGCTGAAGGCCAATGTGAACGGTTGGCTAAGTGACCAGGCAGCAGCTTTCTTTGATGAGGGCATAGGAAACTCATGCCACGTTATGATAAATGCCTAAATCGAAATGGCGATTATGTAGAAAAGTAGCTGAGAGATGTATAAATATTTTGTATATAATACATTTTTTATGATTATTCTCGTTTTTTATTCCTACTTTAACAGAGGTTGAAAAAAAATAGCCCTCGTAAAAAGGGGAACGTAGATAAGATAGATAGAATATCAAAAAGAAATTATGAATTTAATAAAAGAATCGCACAAGTGAAGGGAGCAAACACTAGACCCTGGCCTAATAGCCCAGCTAACACTGTTGACGACGCCGGCTATGAAAGCCTAAGGAATTTTGTTAGTTGCAATGTTATTCATGATGGACTCTAGTGGATTGTTTTTCAAAGATTTGGTATTCATTCTTTCTTACTGTGACATAATATGGTGATGGTTATGGTGACGAATTTATGTTCTCTGTCACTCATATTTTAGAGCATTGCGCTGAAGTGTACTTGGAGGTTATGTTCTGCTTAATTTAAGAAAGTGTAGAGATATGAACACTGTTTTCTTTTATAAATAACTTATATTGTTCATTATATATAAATTATACTGTGTAAACTTTAATTTAGTGTTGAGTATACTGTGTAAACTTTAATTTAGTGTTGAGTGTTTTTGATAAATGTCCTCTGCAAAAGTCTAACTATTTGACTGAGGACGAACTTTGTGAATATCTTATGAACTATGAATCAGACGAAGTATCTATTTTGACGAATCAGAGAGTGGAGACGATGTATTGAACACTACTGATATATTTTTATTAGTCCCTACTAATTAAAGTTGGCAATTTTGCATTAAATTACATTTTATGAAGTTCCAAAAACTTCTATCAGAGGCCTACTAAACTGAGTTCTCATTGATCAAAGTGTGAAAGACCATAGGCTCAGGTAATGAAAAGGTGATGTGGGTTAAGGTGTATCTACACTGCTACTGGACATGTACAATGTGTAGGTAACAAAGTTTTGTATGGAAGATTTTTAGGAGAGTAAACATACAGTATAATAACCTACTTTTCAGAGAGGATCACTAAAAAATAATATAGAAAAAGCATTAGAAGGAACCTTTGGAGATGTGCAGCCAAGAAAGGATACACAATGGGCATATAAGAGACACTACAGAAATTACTGGTACTGAAGATGAACTTGCAGACATAGAAGAAGAAGCAGAAGGAGACAAGGGTGATGACTGGGAAAATTAAAATAATACGATTCTTTAGCACTTGCAATGTCACCTTTAATGTAAAGTACATAAATAAATAACGTATTTATTTAGTTTCACACCTCAAGGCATGGTATATAGAGAACTTGAACTATCTTTTTCATACAACTCCTAAAAAATTCAGGGTCTTCTTACATGCATGGTCTTTTTCTTTGTAAAACGCTTTAAAAAATCTAGGGTTATCTCATATGTGAGGCTGTCTCATATTCGGGGTAATATGGTAAATCAAATAAAAAATTGTTATTACTTCTAAGGATAAACTATGGAGTGGCAGATTTCTATGAACAAATCAAGAAAGTATAAAAATGATTCACACGGAGACCAGCTGCCAACCAATTTACAGATTGTAGGCCAAGGAAGAAGAAAATTTATAGAAATTTGTGTAACGGGACAAAATTTGAGAAACAAAATTATGTAACAAGTTAATGTTTTATTGTAATGAAACGAGTCGGGTCAGGATTGTAGATGTAGAGGTGGGGGCAGGCGATGCCCAAATAAGGCAACAAGTTATTCTATTGCTAACCAGTCAATCATGCAAACGGCATGTGTTTACAATGACACAGTGAGTCTCCAGTTAAAAAGGTAATACTAAATTAAAACGGAAATTTTAATATCTAGGACGGGACGCAAGTGGGAATCCGCCTGGAACCAGTTTCAGAGGCGTTGTAAAAACGGATTAGCGTAGACACTAGGTACCCTCGCCCCAGTCCCAAGACGGCATCAGAACGGCATAAACATACTAATAGTGTAGGTAGGCCTACCGAGTTTTGTCTTAAATGTTGAAAGTGATAATAAACTTTTTAAAGTAAAAACCAATAAAACAGTGGAGATATAAATATGGACTGTTACAACGACATGGAGGCGCTACTACAAAATAGTACAAAATATGAAGAGAGAGAGAGAGAGAGAGAGAGAGAGAGAGAGAGAGAGAGAGAGAGAGAGAGAGAGAGAGAGAACTGGTTTCTGCGCTACAAAAATATTGACAGGAAGGGAGGGGAAGGGAGAGGGAGAGAACTGGATTGACAGGGAGGGAGGGGGAGTATAAAGTACTGATTTGCAAATAAAACTTTTATATATTATAATTTTTCTTTATCTATTAAATTTTGTTTTATTAACATTTAAAAATTAAAAAAAGTAAAAGAGATTCATAATATGTGTAATAAAAGAAAATATGATATTGTCATGAACATGTGTTAGTTAATTAATACGCCATTCTATCCATAACCTCATCTCTGTATCGATAAGTTCGCCTATACGGCCCTGGAATTTTTCTATAAGGGAATTTTGTGTTATTTACTAAATTATTTCTGTGGAGAAAGTGAAATGGTTTCTACATTTACTCCTAAAAATGTAGTGGCGGCCCGTGGACTTTGGGAATCTTCTGTTTAAAGTTAAGTCATAATAATATCGTAATAATCGGGGTGTAAATTCTTCTCGTTTTATTTTTTACATATTTGTATAGTTACAATCGGCGACCCTGCCAGGATGCTTGTATAATTTTTTTATATAAGTTAGGCCTACTTGAGATACTGAGATGGGTTTGGGTAGATGGCATTTATTGTATTATCGTAGAGGTTATGCGAGGTTGTCATTTTTAATGATTTGTAAGGTAAAACATTGTGTTAAATTATAAAATTTTAGTTATATAATTAAAAAAGATGGAAGATAAGGAAAATGAAGTTAGTCTAACTGACTCATAATGAGTGACTCTGGGGTACACTCGACCCCAGTGTCAACAAAAGAAAAAGAGGTGTCAATTGATGATATAATGAATTTTTTGTGAACGATGTCCAATGACATTATTAATAAGATTGATAAACGTTTTGATGAGTTCATTGATTCACAGGAACAAATGATTGAGGAAATGAAAGAACAAACTGAAGAGTGGAAAAGAGATACAGGCAAACTTAATGTGAACAAAGACGACCACAGATAATAGATGATCAGGTAAGCGATTCTGTTAGTGAAAGTAATAATGATAATAATGATAACATAGTTGAAATGGTAGCATTAAAGGGTAATATATTGAATAATGGTAGTGATGATGAGAGTTTAATGGGAGTAGACGTTAGTGGTGAGGTAATAGTTGTTGATGAGATTGAGAGTGTGTGAAGTGAGGTTAGGTGAGCATGGGGGGCAGAGGACAAATTTTCCCTGTGTTTTAAGTGGAGTAAAGACTCCACATGTGGTTTATGAGGACGAAGGTTCCTCCAGAGGTTATGTGGAAGACATGGTGTCTCAAAGTGGTCCCCTAATTTGTTGTGAAATACCTGGTAAAACCAGGAGGTGTTTTAGTAATTTTGTGGTGCCCTTTGCACGGAGTGAGGTAGTTCAGGGGGGTTGTGATAGGTATTGTGATGAGAGATGGAGAAAGAGAGAGATAGAGATAGAGATTTTCGATGCTCATAGAGATTATAAAGAGTTGGTGGAGATTTTAGATATTGAGAGAGTGGAGAAAATTGATGTCTTACCTTGTGATGAAACAGGTGCAGTAGATGATGATGATGATAATATTGTGACTTACCTGGTTGTGACACATAATCCCAAGGGCGACTTGACGGTACATGATGTTGATGAGGTATATGATGTAATACTATGGAGTAATTCTGTTGGTTACTATGGCCTGAATTCTGTCTGATTTTTCCTAACAACACTGAAAACTCTTTCTGTGGGAGAGTTACTGTGAGGTACACTTAATACTGCAAATACAACATTACTTAAGGTTTTATACTTCATTTGTCCACTTTCATTTTTAAGCTCTGCAATGTTGCCCCAGTTTACATCAATTTTAGGTCCATGTACAATATATTCACGGAAAGTATCATACTGGTACACTGCAAATTCCTCTTCAAGTTTGTCATGTTCACTTTCCTTGACCAAACTTGTGAATCTTCGAACAAAATATTCAAGAGATGAATAGGAAACCTTCATTCTAAGAGTGATGTCTACAACTTCGGCATGCTGAAGAAATTCATCATCAAGGGGAAATTTCCTGGTAATGTAACTGCAAGCTGCCATATAAAACTCTTTTACAGAATTATAAAACATCTGTTCATCACAGTCGTTCTCTTTCAAGTATGCCCTGGCTTTTGCTCCGATTACCAAGTCCTCATTGCCTTTCTGGTACTTCCTCTTCTTGAATTCAACACTCGAAAGGGAGGTAGATTCTGACTGAATAGAACATGGCTGAACAAATCTGGCCAATAGGTCAGTTAGAAGACCATTAAGATTCCCCGTAAGAAGATGTATGGCTGGAGCATCTTGTTGCAGAAATAAATTCACTGAGTTAAAGACAGGAAGTGTACTCTGAAGAAAATAGCACAACAGTTTTGTGTGTGGGTCCTGTAAGAAAGATTTTACAGTTTCAAACTGCTTGGTGCTCTCATTTTTATGGCGGGTTCACTACAAAACATGAGTGTCAAAGCTTCCCACTGCTCAAGAACTCGATTAATAGACTGAAGAAGTGAGAGCCAACGAGTACTGACACATTTCAAAATTTTGTGACCTTCTGTGCCACAAATAGCCTGATATACTTTCAACGTGTTTTGCCTTTTAGAACTCTTATCAAGGTAGTAATATAACTGAACCAAAAAGTTCTCTACATTGACTGGTAATTGGGCTGCTGCTTTTTGTGCACAGATGTGTATGAGATGACATGAACAACCCGAAACATAAACAGAAGAATGCCTGTCCTTCACAAATTTGGCCACACCTTTATTTGCCCTTATCATTGTGTATGCGTTGTCAGATGAAAACAGAAATACAATTTTCCCATGGAATGGCTAGAGAAGACAATTCACTATTGATAACAGAAAAAATTCCCTCACCTGTGTTGTCAGTACTCTCTAACAATGACAATAGAAGAGTTGATATTTGGCCTATCTGAGCATTAAAGAAAGAAACAACTATAGGATAAAGTTTTACTGCATTTGAATCCGTACTGCTATCAGTAGCCAAAGAAAAAGGCGTTTTTTGCAAAAGTTCACTTATTTCCTTTTTTGTCTCAGATGCCGTGTATTGAACTAAAGCAGAGGTTTTAGTTCTTGCACAGCCATATTTCTGCGATATTTTAGAGTCGGGGAACATTGCTCTAAATAAATTTCCTGCATGGTCCGAAACAGATGACGGGATATGCTCAAAAAGAAATGATGTGAACAGCAACTCGGCATTTGTCACCACAGTTTCATTACTTTTTACAAAGAATGATGAAACAGACTTGTTTCGTAATTTTGCTTCACTGTATGTGTTATGTTTCTTGAATTCTATGTGTCTTCTGCAATCATCTCGTCCACCGTGAGCCACAGAAAAATCACATGAGCACACACCGCAGAACACGTGGTTTTCACTAACACGTGAAGCAAGTAAGCATGGCCATTCCTTTGTGTAACCGTCTCGATATTTTTGTAACACTGCTGTCTTCTTAGAAGTAGATGCAATTTGACAATTGCACCGCTTCATTTTACAAAACCAATCACTTCTTTTAGAAACGACGACTAGAATAATTAGAACTGTAACGCGCTAAAATACTTCGACGCAAACAACAAAGAGACACCACGCTCACCAATAACGCGCACTGGAGTTGAGCTCCTTTATTCACAATGAATTTCACAACGCTCACGGGTAGCGCTGCGATAGCAAAAGAAAGTGACGATCTAATTAGTAGCCAACTCACAAGCATTGAAAGAGGAGGGTTCAGCAGTAATGCTAGAAAGGATCGACATTTTTTCTTCTTTCCTTTTTTTTCATAGAAATTTATTTTTTCGTGATAATGTCGCTTTCCGTAATAATTTCCCCTTTGACCGTAATGCCGTAATCATGAGGTGAAATCCGTAATAATTACAGACAATCCGTAATAGTTGGCACCTCTGTGTGATATACCTGGTAAAGCCAGGAGGTGTTTTAGTAATTTTGTGGTGCCCATTGCATGGAGTGAGGTAGTTCAGGGGGTTGTGATAGGTATTGTGATGAGAGATGGAGTAAGAGAGAGATAGAGATAGAGATTTTTTATGCTAATAGAGATTATATAATACCAATTTAACTATGAGTTGGTGGAGATTTTAGATATTGAGAAAGTGGAGAAAATTTATGTCTTACCTTGTGATGAAACTGGTGCAGTAGATGATGATGATGTTGATAATATTGTGACTTACCTGGTTGTGACACATAATCCCAAGGCCGACTTGACGGTACACGATGTTGATGAGGTATATGATGTAATACTATGGAGTAATTCTGTTGGTTACTATTATAGTGGACAAAATAAATTTAAATGGTCATTAAATTGAAAAAGATAATATATTGGAGTTAAACAACAATACAATGTGCATGGGTAATATAAGGTTGATCTATGATGATGGGGGTTAGACATAGGTTAATGATGGACACTTAATTATTTTATTTAATGGTTTTGGTATTTGGCTTGATAATATGATGATTTTTGGAGAACAATGACATGTTTTGTGAAATGTATTGTATATAATTTTCTATTGGGGTTAAATGTATTATGTATTAGGTTATGTTCTGAGGATACATTGTGTTGTGTGTGTGTTGTATTTTGTGTAGCAATGTTTCTAATTTTGTTTGATTGAATAACTGAATTTTTATTATGTAATCAAATTTATTTGAGAAGGTTTAAAATGTGAATTCTGGTAATAAATTTAAAAAAATTTAGATTTGACTTTTATAATACAGTAGACTCTCGGCTATCCGACTCCCGACTATTCGACCTTTCGACCTCCGGCCTATCCGACCCGCTACTAAAAAAAAAAAAAAAAAAAAAAAGTACGGTACGTATGCAGTATTTCCGATCCGATTACTAGCACCTTCAAACGTCATGTGAGCAATCCCGCCCACGCGGGTGAAGGCGCTTACGCGTGAATCACCAGTTACCAATACAGTACGCCAATTGATTCATGTTGTGACAGGAAAGTTTCGTGTTCCTACTTGAGTGTGTAACAGGTGCATCAGTCAGTCTGTATCCAGAAGTCAGTCCATGCGGTTCAGTCGTTCGTGGATTGTTAATTTGTTATAAAGTGTGTATACAGTATTGTTGGTGGCTTTTATTTTTAAGTGAAATATGGGTGACAAACGAAAGAAAGTGGTAGTAACTTTGGAAGAAAAACTGCAAGCAATAAAAAGAATGGATTCTGGTGAGTCGGTAAACAAAATTGCACTGGAGTTAGGAGTTGGAAAAACTACTGTGGGTGATTGGCGAAGAAATCGCGCAGAGATTGAAAAATGAAAATGGTGTTCTAAGCAAGCAAGTGGCAGTGGCGTGAAAGTTAGAAAAACTATGCAAAAAGGAAAACATGTGGAAGTTGAAGAGGCTTTATATCTGTGGTATGAAAATGTGAGGGGGAAAGGATTGACGGTTTCAGGCCCCTTGCTCCAAGAAAAAGCAATTCAGTTTAAAAAACAGATCGAAGGAGACGATGGTGAGTTTACTGCTAGTGATGGGTGGCTTGATCGCTGGAAGAAACGTTTTGGTGTTTGTCAGATGACGATTAGTGGTGATGCATTGTCTGCTAATAAGGACGCTGTCCCTGACTTTAAAAAACACTTTTTTGACCTGCTTGATAAGGAAGGTATTTCCGGAGAACAAGTGTACAACTGTGATGAGACGGGTTTGAATTACCGTATGTTACCGTCTAAAACACTAGCGTCTAAACAGGAAAAGGCCACACCAGGGTTCTAGAAGAGCAAGGACCGCGTTACAGTTTTAGCTTGTAGTAACGCAACCGGAAACCACAAGTTGAGACTGACCTTGATTGGAAAATCTCACAAGCCTAGGGCTTTTAAAAATCTTAAAGATTTAAGTTCTTTGCCCCTGCATTATACCCATCAAAAAAGGCGTGGATGAATGGAGAAATTTTCAAAAATTAGTTTGAACAGGAATTTGTGCCACAAGTTGAAAAACATTTAGGTGAAAACAATTTAACAAGGAAAGCAATCCTAGTTTTGGATAACGCTCCTTCACATCCAGCAAATGACCAATTAAAAGATGGAGACATAAAAGCTTTGTTCTTGCCTGCAAATGTTACATCTGTATGTCAGCCAATGGATCAGGGAGTGCTCCAAGCTTTGAAAAAGAAATATTGACGTAGGCTACTAAGCTATATCATCGCGACAATTGATAATACAGAAGTTGCGACGGCACTACAGTCAGTAGACATGCTTGACGTCATCAGATGGGTGTCCGAGGCATGGGATGAAATTCCATCTTTAACACTTGTGCGATCGTGGAAAATTTTGTTGGATCACAGAGACAGTGATAAGTGGGAAGAGGTAGAACAACAATGTGATGTGGAAAATGCAACTGATAACACTGCGCTTGTATCGCTGTTAGAAGCTTCATTGGAAGACATCACAGAATGGTTGGCAAGGACGAAATCGAAGAAATTGCAGACGAAGATATTGTAGCGATGGTATTAAATGAACAGCCGATTGAAGAGGAACAAGGTGATGAACCCTCTGATCGTATAACCCACTCCGAAGGCCTGAAGGCGATCGAGACGGCAGTGGAATACATTGGCCAGCAAGAAGAAGCAACACCAGCAGACATCATATGTTTACGTAAGTGGAAGGATATAGCGGCGAGGAAATTAATGCGAGGAAAGAAGCAGGTCTCAATTACAGACTTTTTCAAACCTTAGACAATGTAAGTTTCACTTGTTCTTTCATTATACAGTACGTAGTTTTAGGTTATTATAATTTGATTTATATTAACAACTAATTTGGTTGAAAGCTTTCGTATAAATTAAAACTCATAGTAAAACTCATTCAACTTATTGTTAACTACACATTTTGTTTCGTCCTTCAAATAAAGGTTTTGTGAAAGATACTGTAGTTGCGAATTCTTATTTCATTTCTTTCTAATTCATTTATTACTGTACGTCATTTATAAGGACAAACTGATATGACATACGCATCCAAATAGCAACAAGTACATTCAACGCAATAGGGTGGCGGTCATTGACCTTACAGAGGCTGGTATGCCTACGGCTCCGGTGTATCCGACTTTTTTGCTATCCGACCCGGCCAACCGCCACATTAGGTCGGATAGTTGAGAGTCTACTGTACATGGTAAATGATTAAAATTTGATAATAGAGATGTTTAATAGACAATCAGAGCTGAAGTTATAATGTGAAATTCAGAGTTGTAATGGTTATTTCAATATGACGTATTTGTGAGTAGTTGTAAAACAGGTGTTATATGGTTTATAATGGGGTATTTGAGTACATACTTTTGTTGTCTATGTATTTTTGTATAATTATATTTGGTATTGTGTAAAGGTAACAGTGGTAATCTGGATTGGTATTATTGAAAATGTATTGGTCAAGATAAATTGTAACAAATGTATATTATATGTTTTAACTGTTTCAAAAGGGGCTCTTTCCCCATTTTCGGGCGGTCACGGCATCATCAACCCTGACCGTGGATTTTGGCTTTTTACGGGCGGACCATGGTTGTAATATACCTCGGAAATGGGGTCGGACAACTATGGTCCTCCTCTACAAAATTGGTGTAAATAGAAATTTTGAATTTTGAAGAACGGGGGAGGGGGACCCCTAATGATCTTGAGTAGGCTTTACTGTCAGAGGTGCATCGCTTTGCACAACTCAAGTATCAACAAAAAATTATTTTTTTTGTATTATTTAAAAGTATTATAAGTTAATTTTCAAGTGCAAATAAGTGCTGTTATTTCCAGAATTTTATGTTACATTTAAAAAAAAAAAAAAATTTGGTGGGCGTCTGTCAGTTGCCACAAAAGTAGCAAAACAAATCTATTGCAAAATTGGAGGATAGCCATGGCATGTACAGGTGCCATCACAAGAGTTTTTTTTGTTGGGAAAATAAAAATTTTTGTAGAATCTATATATATGTATGTACACGTAGCTACCTACTTTGGCCTAATAATTGTAAATGTAGGGATGATAACAGACAATTGTATTATTCAAAGAGATGTGAAAGAGTTATAAAATCAACTAAATGCTAAATTGTTGTATTGTACCTGCTATTTTGATGCCTAGAAAAGATAGCGTTATAAGAATGTAATGAAAATTGTATGTAGAGTATCAGTTGACACTGTGTGTATATTACAGTTAGTATAAATATGGGTATAAGTATTTTTTAATACCAGTAAAAAGGGGGATTCCTCACCTTTTGGGCGGTCACGGCCTCACCAACCCTGACCGTGGATTTGGCTAATCTTTAACAAGCTATGGCAAGACTTAATGTGCCCTGACCATACCTTGTTATTGTTCAAAAAAGTGAACATAGAAATTTAACCTGGGGAAAACATTGGGGGAATCTCTAAAAAACTATGGAACAGCGGCTATGCACCAAATGGGGTGGTAGATAGTTTAAGGGCGTATAGTTAGTTTACTGTTGTTGCTGGTGTCTTGTACACCAGTGATACCAGACCTTGTGTAAGGCCGAAGCAAGACGGAGTAATGAAGAAAAAATTACTCAAATCACATTCAGTTCTTGTGGAAGCAACTGGCCGAATCAGTCCAGCCATAAATTGCAATAGAGTAGTGGATAGGGGGTAGCTACGTTACAAGCTACGTAAAAATGTAATTTCAAAATAGGGTGAGGCCAGTGGTCTAAAGCTTTGAGAAATTACATAATAATGTAACGAATTAGGTTAAGGGACTTTGAATTTAAGTATTGATGAATTGTGAACAATTGATGGCCCCGTTAGGGAATGTAAAGGTAAACTGTAATTGTTAGAAAGTTGAATTGGTAATTGAAGTTGAGTATTTTTTTTTTGATATGATTTACTATGGTCATATACGTATGTACGTTGCCATGTTATCTGAGTTAAATGATATGTGTTATGTTAGCATAAGGATACCTCTTGTTGAAGAGTAATATGTTATATTTGTGTATTAAGATACTTAAGATATCACAAATCAGTACTTTGGTCAATGCAAATCAGTACTTCTAGGAGGAACCCAAATCAGTGCAAGGGTATGGATTAGTAAAAGGTCATTTGATAATGTTTTTGCTTTGTTGTTGCAGAATCTGTGTGGAACTGTGGCGGCGAACCTGTGCTGGCCAGCGCGTCAGGGCAGGGTCGCCAAGTGCCTGTCTGGCTTTACGGTGTTGGGATCCTGATAAAGGAAGTCCAGTAAAGTCATGCAGATGCGGCCACAGCCACTGGATTAAGGGGGGTAAGTACCCAAATTTCAATCAGGAAGTAAGGGGAGTCATGGCGCCGTATCCTCACTGGTCCTCCTGGGTTTAGGTAATGAGAGTTTTTATGTTTTTGGACATAAAACCTCTCATTGGGGAGGGGGGGTCTTGTAACGGGACAAAATTTGGGTAACAAAATTATGTAACAAGTTAATGTTTTATTGTAATGAAACGGGTAGGGTAAGGATTGTTAGAGGTGGGGGCAGGCGATGCCCAAATAAGGCAACAAGTGATTCTATTGCTAACCAGTGAATCATGCAAACGGCATGTGTTTACAACGACACAGCGAGTCTCCAGTTGAAAAGGCGATACTAAGTTAAAACAGAAATTTTAATATCTACGATGGGACGGAAGTGGGAATCCGCCTGGAACCAGTTTCAGAGGCATTGTAAAAACGGAATTAGCATAACAACACTAGGTACGCTCGCCCCAGTCCCAAGACGGCATCAGAACGGCATGCATGTACTAATAGTGTAGGTAGGCCTATCGTGGCATTTACGGTAAGCCTACCAAATTTTATCTTAATGTTGAAAGTCATAATAAACTTTTAAAGTAAAAAGCAATAAAACAGTGGAGATATAAATATGGACTGTTACAACACTTTTTTGGTAATTTTAAAGTGAAGTGCGAAGTGTGGGGCAACGACACGGAGGCGCTACTAAAAAATAGCTAAGTACAAAATATGAACAGAAACAGTTTCCCACAAAAATAGAAATTTCATTGTTTTGAAGATAAAATACTTTAAGAAATAATATAAAAGAATCAGAGAGAGAGAGAGAGAGAGAGAGAGAGAGAGAGAGAGAGAGAGAGAGAGAGAGAGAGAGAGAGAGAGAGAGAGAGAGAGAGAGAGAGAGAGAGAGAGAACTGGTTTCTGTGCTACAAAAATATTGACATGGTGGGAGGGGGAGGGGGAGAGGGAGAGAGGAGTATAAAGTACTGATTTGCAAATAAAACTTTTATATATTATAATTTTTCTTTGTCTACTAAATTTTGTTTTATTAATATTTAAAAATTAAAAGAGATTCATAATATGTGTAATATAATATGATATTGTCATGAACATGTGTTAGTTAATTAATATGCCATTCTATCCATAAACTCATCTCTGTATCGATAAGTTCACCTATACGGCCCTGGAATTTTTCTATAAGGGAATTTTGTGTTATTTACTAAATTATTTCTGTGGGGAGAGTGAAATGGTTTCTACATTTACTCCTAAGAATGTAGTGGCGGCCCGTGGACTTTGGGAATCTTCTGTTTAAAGGTAAGTCGTAATAATATCGTAATAATCGGGGTGTAAATTCTTCTCTTTTTATTTTTTACATATTTGTATAGTTACATTTGTAATGTGAAAGCCATAACAGTAATGGTAAAATATAAGAAAAGTTACATAATAACTTAAAAATAAATAAGAAAGTACCAAAACCAAAACAGCATGTACGTCAACCAAGATGTAACTAACAGATGATCATTAAAAAAAGACAATGCACGTGGACAGTATATTAAGACATGTGGAAAACTTTAAATACTTGGAAAAAGAGAGGCATCACAGAACGGAAGTCTATATTACAGAAAGAATAACACAGGAAGATCACTTTTCAGATAGAATAACAGTATCAGGAATATATATAACATAACCGAGATATTCAAGAAAATTGTTGTTCCTGGAAGAACGTATGGGTCAGAATTGTAGACAAAATAACAAAAAACTGTTAAAAAGAATAGAAGCAATAGAAATGAGATTATTGTAAATAACTTCTCAATTTCGTAGTGACCATCGATAAAATAATTTTACCGATGAAGGGTTTGTGAGGATCGGTCAAAAAAGTATAACACAATTTTTAAATTATTTGTGCCGATGTTGCGACAATATTTACTGTCATCTTCAGAACAATTGTTGCTGAGTTGTTATGACGCTTACGATAGTTTCAGTTGTGTGTATGGTGTCATAACAACTCAGCAACAATGTCCTGAAGATGACAATAAATATTGTCGAAATGTCGACACAAATAATTTAAAATTTGTGTTATACTTTTTTGACCAATCCCCGCAAACCCTTCATTATTAAAATCCATTGTAAATAACGTAACAACAAAACAATCAAGGATGAAGTAAGAAGCAGCACATTCAGATAACAGATTGAATAAAACCTATAGAACACGTACTAACAGAAAATGAACTAAGATGGTCTGGACATGACAGGAAAACTCATGATCAGTTAAGACGAACTGCAGAAGAAACACCTGAGAAACACAGAAGGCCATTATTTATTTTTTTGAGATTAAGTCGTTGGGGAGTGTTTTATGTCAGACACGTATACAAATCATTATTGAATTTAAGTTGTATTACAATCTACGTAGAAAGGGTAATAAGTGATATTAATGACTAATTGAAAAAATCGGTATGGAGAACCATACATGACTTCCATGTTCTCAGATTATATATAAAATCATTTGGCACTGCCTTTATGCGTACCCGCAGTTATTTCGATAATGTGATTTTTGGGCTTCGATATGTAGTGAATATCGCACATAATTTTATGTAGTGAAAGAATTATACAAGTTTTAATTTTGTATGTTGCAAAATAGTTGGCTGGTGATTGCAATTGATTTCGTTTGTCATTTTTTAATGGAAAATGAGTGTAGTAGTAATTTATCACTGGGTCGTGGCTGTGACACCAAAAATTGATTATGTTAGGTTAACATGAAAACTGAAATTATACATGGAAACCAATACGTGTGTAATGTAAAACAATTTTTTTTCTAAAACCACGAAAAACCCAACTCGAAGTAAGGCGGGAGTGGCCCAAGGGTCAACCCCTTGCCTATTATTATAGGCCTAAATTGTCACTTTTTGTGGCAGAACTCGTTTTTTTGGTAAAATTCGTTTTCCGACAAGTACTCATTTTGTAACTAACAAAAAACAAACATCCACATTATGTACAATTTGAAGAGCATATGTTGTAATTCCTTAATACAGTGTTTTTTGTTTTTTCATTAACCATAAATATTTGTATTTTTCATTTTGTATTTGCTGTTGTTTTTTCCAATTTGTAAACTTAAAAACGTTAGGTTCTTTATTTTAAGTGTTACTCTGTTATACGCATTGTATTGCACGTTTAATGTTATGTTTTATCAACCACAGCTTTTATTTATTTTAGCAGTAAACTAAAAATCCAAAACCATTATTACCTAACTACCAAATGAAGACAACACGTATTTTTGCTTTACATTAAGAAATAGGACAATTTACAATTAGTACACTTCTTCTTTTCCACACCGTAATATATCGATACAATCGCATATTAAAAACATCGTAATGTATTGCGGGTACTCATACAGTTCCAATCATTTACTTGAATTCGGTTCGATAAGTCCTAAAAAAATATAGAATTTTGTCAATGTGAAATAAAATGTTTCCATAGAAACTACTTCTTTGTTGTCAATAACGTAGTACACATATAAAACTTATAAAAAATTATCTTCCCCCTCATCAACTACCATTTTAATTTATAGAAAATTACCCCTTCCCCTTCAACTACCCTTTTCATTTATAGATATTTCATCTACCTTTCTACAGCGGACATTATGACCTTCTTTTAAGGATACTTTATTTATCAAAATTAAGCACTCTTATTAAAACGTAAAAGGTTGCAGGTAAACTACCCCTTCCCCTTAACCGATCTTCACCAAAATCAATAGGCCTCGAGTCCTCTACAATTCAGAACTGTATGCACAAAATTATTTGATTCTGTTTGAATTTGCGGCAGTTATCATTTGCCATAGAAAAATTCTACAGACAGACAGACACACACACATATTTTAAAAAATGACTTTTTTTCATGTTTTGAGGGTAGTACAATCAGAATCTACCATTATCTCGAACACGATTTTTTCGCCATGCCATACTTCCATTTCCTTATGGAACATGGAAGTAAAATGACAAGCAGGATATGCTTCCAGTGAAGCACCACCATTACAGATAAGTCTTCTTCTTCATCTCTTAGTGGCCTGCCTAATCAAGCATTGACAACTCCCATTAAGTCTTTATATTTTTCTTATTTAGGAGTGTAAATTACGGCCAATGGGAACCAAGACAAATAAATAAAATCCAGAATTAATATGGGAAAGATGGCTATATCTACATTAAATGGAATCCCGTGGGATAAGCAAATTACAGCAGAAACTAAAACCAGAATATTTAAAGCCATTGTTAAAAGTATCATGGCTTACGGCTCAGAAGTTTGGACTAATAAATACACAAGAGTAAGATTAATGACAGCAGAGATGGACGACTGGAGACGTTCCAGCAAGAGTATAGAGACCTTTCGAGACCTCGTGCCTTTCGGCAAGAGTATCCAGATGTGAGGAAATTAGAAATGAAGTCATTAAGGACAGAATGAATGTGAAAAATTCAATTCTTGATTTTATCCAAACAAAAAAATTACAACGGTATGGGCACACGACAAGAATGGCACAGGAAGGATTGCCCAGGAGAGTTATGGAATGGACCCTACCAGGAAGAAGGAAAAGAGGAAGACCACCTATCACCTGGATAGAAGAAATTCTTTGGATGGACAAGCAGCAGTGGAAGAGGAGAATTCAGTCACTTCTATAATCTTTGGTTCCGGAAGATGTGTAAACATTGTACAACCAGAATAATAATAATTTTATATTCAGGGTACGGCATATTGAAATCCTCTTTGTGTATGTCTCAAGTATGCAAATTTTCTTCTTTTGAAAGTCACAAGTAATTGGTTGGGGGGGGGGGGTGTTCATGTCACATAAAGTTAAGTATCGTGTCATCATTTCTAGTGTGGCTTGGCTAAGTCTCAAATGGTGTATATATATATATATATATAGCTACATTTCATTGAAAGCATTAATATGATCTACAATATTTTGTGTCAATGTTTACAAAAAAAGGGTACAGCAAATACAATTTATAAATTACATACTATTTTGAAAGTCACCACAATCTAATAAAATACAGCAGAACTCCATTTATCCGATTCGCCAATTATCCGAATCGATATCAGGAAATGCCATGGAATAAAATTAATGGAATTTCAACAAAACAATCAAATCCAGGAAGAAAAAGAAGAGGCCATGAACAAGAAGGAAGAATAAAAAAGAGTAAAAGAAAGTGTCGAAGAAAATGTAGCTGTATCAACTGAAGAGATCCAGAAAACCACTGTACACATTCCTGGCTGTTCCGAGTGTGATGTGGACGACATAAACGAATGATTGCAGTGCGACTCTGGATATCAAATTTTAGACGATGATGAAATTATCCAAAGTGTAACAATAAATCTCAGCAGGTGGACGAAGACGATGACAACGTTGCTTCAGTTGAACCGGAAAAGAAACGTACGGTGAATGAGGCATTCACTTGTTTTGACAATGCTTTAAAGTGGATAGAATGGCAGCCTGAATGCGACCATGTGCAGCTTCTTTCCGTCTATCGTTTGCTGGACCTGGCTGCACGCAAATGCGTTTCTACGTCAAAACAATTAACTTTGTTTGACATGTTCAACTGAAAAATCATAATTATGTGTATGTATTATTTTGAATGTTTTGTAGTAAAAGTGAACTTTTTTGCAAAACACGTGTAACCTGGTTTTTATTAAGTACTGTACTCACGTAATAAAAATAAATAAAAGTGATTTTTCAGCAATTTTAGCGTTTTGTTTCATAACATAATCTTTTTCTTATGTTTGTTCCAATTATCAGAATTTTTGCATATCCGAATTACGTCTGGGAATCATTAGTTCGGGTAAATAGAGTTCTACTGTATGTCCATTAGGTCACTGGGTTCGAAACCCAGTCTGTCTATGCATTTCATCACTTGCTAAACTGAAGCTTCTTGTTGATGACATTTAAGATGCTTATTGAGACAAATTTAAAGAAACAAATTTCAGCTCAAAAAGAAAAACTGGCGAGAACATAACATTAAAGCTTTCACTGACAGAGTTATCTTTAGTAAAATTATTTTCACAACTTGTTGGGTTGTGGTCCTCTTTTGTAGATCCAAACGTTTCGACCGCAGCTGCGGCAGTCATCCTCAGTGGTCTTTTGTTCTGGTCCTCTGGTGACTAAATGACGAAGTGACCCCCAAATCGTCGCACCTATCTAACCAGGCGCTATCTGATTGCCCGAGAGCTTTGCCAATCCTATTGCTCACCCATGTCAAAGATAGAGTTAAACGTTAAATCTGTGGTAGCGATCCCAGCTGACTGCTAAGGATGCAAGAGATCCATTAGCTGTGGGTGGCATATACAGTATCCTGTGTTTGTGCAGACAAATGTACACTGGCACGACGAAGTGCAATGTAAGGATGCACATCACTGAACACTGGATAGCCTGTCAACAGGGGCACTCGGAGAAGTCTGAGGAGACGAAGATCCTATCCTCTACATTGCACTATCCTATGCAGCTACACTGGGAAGCGATATATATATAAAATATAAATATATATAAAATAACGTAACCTTCTTTTATAACCGTCTACCTTTAATATTAGTTGTATTATTATTTATCTTGATATATTACTTTTCGTTTATTTAGTTTATTTTATTTATGACTAATTATGATTATTAATTTCTAATGGTGTTTTGCTACCATGTGAATCGTCATTAGTGGTAAGAATTCATTATACCATGTTTGTCAATGCTTATATTATTTGTAAAGGTATATACTTACTGCTGTAGTTAATTCTTCATAAGTTAATACACGATTCTTCAGATTATAACTAGCGATGAACACATGAAAATTCAAAGTTCTTCGGTTTGGCAGTTCATCAATGCTACCAACTGATCCCGAAGTAAACATGACCTTCTATCATCTAAAACCACTACTATTCCATTGATTAAATAAGACGAAGTTGTTTCCTTACTGTTGTTCAAATACGTTTATTCATCATAAGATGACATTTTTACTCCCTTCACAAACATTTAAGTAGCTAATATTTTACAAAAAACCAATTATTTATGATTTGAAACAATTATCTCAGGGCGGTCACAATGTTTTAAAATCATCGTTGTTGATAAACATGTATACATTAATTATAAGTAATTATTAACATACATTACGAAAAAGCTGTTAACAATCATCAAATATCGGAAAAGAAGAGTGATTACAATATATAAGGATTACTTAATTAAACTAGTACAAGAAAGTTGGGTTATACATAAATGGTTTAAAGTGAGGTTATTCTTAACCATGAAAATCTATCATATTGGCTTCTATTCGCAATGAAATTATAGTAAATAAATGAAAATAGGTGAATAATAATGTTGTTTGTTTGTTGTGTAGTGTTATAAGAAATATTTACAATTGTTTACTAATGTTCCATGGTATTCTCATATGATGTCCAACATCATTTAATTACTACCTAAATTTTATAATTTGCACTATACTTCCTTTATTCTCTGTTACAACTTAATTAACTGCACTGATAATGCTTTATTCAGCATTCCAGACTATCACAAGCCATCACAACACTTCACTATTATTAAATATCGAAGCACGTTACATCTCATAGGTTAGACTGCCTTGTTTACAAATGTCACCCGTTGCACTCTGGGTAAAATGGCGGAATTATTTAACGTGGAGTCGATGTCTGTACTGTATGAAATCTCTTGGCGAATTAACTAAAATTATTCTTCTCCTGGCCGCTGTTCCAATCTGGACCATCGGTGTGAATCTTGATCTATGAAAGGTGATTTGTGGAAATTGATGACATTCCACCATGTACACGTACCCCCCGTTCTAATAAAATTATTTTCTTTCATTTAAAGAGTGAGTCTTTGGCGTAGAGATTAAAAAAGTGACGCCAAACTTTTTAATGAAATTGAGCAAAATATATTATATTTGATATAACGTCCTTATGCGTCTCGGAAATGTAAACCTAGCTTTACCACGTCTTGGCATTTGTCCTGCTAATCATTTTAACATCTTACACGGCCTAAATCCGTCTAGTAATAACAAAGTTCACTTTTTTCAACTAAGATCCGATACAATAATTTGATAAAATTATAGTTTATAACTAATTACTGATTGAATGATTGTTATTTACATTAACTAGGACACGTATAAAGTTCTTTTATAACAATTCTTAATGTAATAAACATCTTAAATGGATAAAACTACAATGTTTTGTTCTAGGCTTCAGTAGGCCTATAACATCCTCAGTTAGTTTTACTTATTGCACTATAATGGTTGAATACCAAGATTTTTTAACGTTCAAACTTATTAACCAATCATCCTACCAACTTCTGGTAAACTTTTTGTTCCTTCAGATATGCCCATTTCCCTGTATTTTATCACTGAATATTACATGAGTCCTTTAGGCATTCTGTGAGTTTTGCTTATCTCTACTTTATATATTATTTACATTGTTACTGTTTTACATCAAAATACTCCTCTCACGCCCCTTCAAGTTTTATAATACTTTCTGTTCATTGGAACGGTATATTATTCTTATTATTTTACTAACTAAGCTGTGGATCATGTTGTTGCATGTGATGGTAATATTATTTCTAATATTGTTAAATGATTAATGCGAATTATGGTCTGGTTCACTCCCATTAGTTACTTCAATTGTACCTTTTGGTATTAATAATATTGATAAGCACTGATCATCGTTATTTTAGTAGCTGTATAAAGTAATATACAAGTGATTTTTACTACATCTGATTTTATCATGTTAATTACATTACTGACAACAATTACAATATCTGTTTCTCATAAAATCTGTTTAAGAACTTTCTTTAAGTGTTCTAGTTTCATCCAAAATTAACATTCACTAGATGTATATCCCTTTTATATCATTTTTTGTAATCATAAGAGTGATTTTCTATAGCAAGTTAGGTTATGTCGCTAACTCTGACTCTTATTGTTTAATTTCATTTCACATTTTGGTTATTCAGTATTGATTCTAATTGTTAAGTACTCTTTGGTTGTAGTACTAGTTACTAATTCTTATTATGGTTACAGTTATTCATGTTACTTATTATAATCACATTATTACATTATTGTTAATACAAATAATAAATATATTTACCTTATTTCCTGTCTCATGACCACAATATAACGCAATGAATTATAATTGACACGTTTCGAGACTATGTCTCGTCATCAGAATATTAAAATTTTATCACTCAATGAGATCGTTAAAAAATTTAAAACATTAAAATTACAAAATCGAAACCAAATCATATAAGCATTTATGTGAAGCGAGTGCGCACTCGATGAAAGCCGGCCGGACACTGATTGATATCAGTTACAGATAAATTTTAGTGCTGTGTCATATAATGGATTCGACTTGAAATGTAAGTGGTCGTTTAATATGAAATTACGGCCACTTACATATACCGTAATTTCATATTAAACGACCACTTACATTTCAAGTCGAATCCATTATATGACACAGCACTAAAATTTATCTGTAACTGATATCAATCAGTGTCCGGCCGGCTTTCATCGAGTGCACACTCGCTTCACATAAATGCTTATATGATTTGGTTTCGATTTTGTAATTTTAATGTTTTAAATTTTTTAACGATCTCATTGAGTGATAAAATTTTAATATTCTGATGACGAGACATAGTCTTGAAACGCGTCAATTATAACTCATTGCGTTATATTATGGTCACGAGACAGGAAATAAGGTAAATATTTTTATTATTTGTCATTATAAGTGGCCTGGATACCAACAGACATGTTATTCATATTGTTAATAGTCAGTCCTATCTAACATTCAGTGGTTCTACATTATTTATATCCTTTAAACACTAAATACAGTCTTATTGTATACTTTTCTACATCATTATACGTTTCATAATTACAAGTTCATTATTTCACTCTCCTTATCTGATTTGTTATCTTTTATTTTAAGTTTCAACAATAATTATGGTCATTTCATTTGAGTATGCATTGTTTGTTATGTTAATAATTACTTTCTTCTATATTTTATCATTTTAATGGTTCTTTATGATCCCTCTGACTTTCTTTATTCTCCATTGGTTTATTCCTTTACAAGTTATTCTTAGGTTTTACTTAGTTTATTCTTGGCAAATTTGTTTAATTAGTTTCCTCACTCTTCCAATCTGTTGGGTATTTTCTAGTCGTTTTACGTCTTGTCTTTAGTCCAGTTAGTCTTTATTGTCGTTTCTTTTATGTTAATCGACCTTTAAATTATATTTTATTCATCCTAATTATCTTATTCTTAGATAATTTCTACTTAAGAGGTTTATTACTTATTATTCTTTGTGGTGATGGACTGCTTTATTGGGTTCATTAGTGTTATATTAGCTGGTGACATTTTGTCATGTTATAATATATATATAAACACAATAACAGCCTCAACAGGAAAGAAGAGTGCTTGAGGCTGAATAAGGCCTGAGAGCCGCGATACTCAGAGATTCTCGGATTGCTACCACGGATATAACATCTAATTTCGTCATTGATAGACGAGCAACAGTTTTGGCCAAGCTCTCGGCCAATCAGATAGCAGCCTGCACCCGGACAGCTATATAAGTGCAACGGTTTGGGGTCGTGTCGTCATTTAGTCACAGCTGCAGTTGAAACGTCTGGATCTATAAAAAGGGCACCACAGCCCAACAGCCCAGAAAATAATTTTACTGAAGACTGGTGAGGACAGCTAGGAGAAAATAGAAAAAAAATTTGGAAGAGAAACTCACACTTGACTGATTACAACCACTTCAAACCATACGGGCACACAAGGCTTAAAGATTAAGTACAATAAACAGTAAGTAAATAACAAAACAGTACATTCAAAACAGATACAAAATTCGTTTCAAAAAGTCTGAATTGCTTATGCCAATATTTAAAATAATGTACTAACACTAGTAGCAACATTTCAAAGTTAACAGTTTTTTATTGTACCTGTCCAAAAGATCCTTTTCCAATAAGTGAATCGATTTCGTATCTATCAAGGAACTTCTCTCCGTGCTTGATGATGTAATCATGGTTATCATCATCATAGCCATCGTTATACAATTTACGCTCTTTCTTATGTGAACTGTCTTCACCCTGAGTTTGCTGCGCCCTTCTCTTCTTCTTGGCGTAATAAACCTGCAAATAAAAAGCGTATATTTGAAGTTCAAGACAAGAAATTTTAAAAACTGAAAACACAATAATAATGGGCACATCTTTAATAGTTTGTACACCAAGAGTGAGTGTGGATCATTTATGATGGTTTAGTCACACATCCAAAGCCTGAATCTACATTATATTATACAAGCGTCTGCTGGAACTGTTTGTACGGAGTTTATTCAGTGTAAAGCGACAGAAAGTTTACAAGCATATCGCTATCAGATCGCTTAATAAGTAAAGACTGCAACAAAAATGGTTTAACTAAGAATTATCCACGCACTTAATTTCACACCATACAGGGCAACATATTATAATACAACCTGCAGTACTGAAATAAATATACACTTTTAACATAATTCTTACAAAATAATAAATTAGGCTCCATCACACCTAATGCTAAAGTAGAATTATGCAAACCTAGTCATAGTTAGTGTTGACAGAGGCTGTCAAAGTTTTTTCAACGAGAAACCATTACATTAAAGATCATTTAGATATTTGTAGTAATATCATCATGGCTATGTTCACGGCAAAGTCATCTGGAGCTTCAAGTTCCCCAATCGGATCTCCAAGGGGGGGGGGGGGCAACGTTTTGAAGTAAAAAGAACTGACTTATTCCGTGCAGCAGTACAGAAATTAAAAATAGTCTGTATGATATCCAACATCCGAAATGGATAGGAACTATCAGAAGAAGAAGATAAATTACTTTCAGAAAAATGTACAGTGTGTAGTATATATAGTCAACAGGTGGTACACCACATGTCACATGGATGGACCAAGTAAAACAACTGACACAACTCTTATTAAAAACATAGGATGCAATTCAGTAGAGAATAATGGAGAGACATTAACGACCTTTAATTTATCTGCCACTTCCTTGTTTCCTTTCATGCTTCATGGCACTATGAATGCTTATGAGGAATCCTGCCAATTCTCTTTAAACAATAAAATCATCCTCAACTTGACTTGAGTTAGTCATTTTCACTTGTATTGGTTCAGATAATTATTTATTTATTTTTTTGAGAACATTGCTATGTATCTACAATGCTTTTTACAAATTTCTTTTTGAGAAACACTGTCACAAAAAAAAATTTTTTTTTTTTTTTATCCACAGTAGTTTTTCCATATTTTCCATATAATGTGGCCTTTGGCAAATATCAGATTTTACAGGCTTTGTGACATTAGCAGCTGTAATTGTATCTGATATACTACTAGTTGTAGATTTACCAAGCCAAAACTGAAATACTCGCAGCATTCCTCCTTGGCAATCATTTCTTGTATTGGTTCAATTGTAGTTCTCACCATTCTCTTATTCATTTTGTCTCTTAAATCATCATAAACAAAGATTAAACCAAAAATGGTTTGTTCGGGTCCCACATAAGTGCACACATAAATAGTAAATGTTCTACAAATTATGGCAGTCCCCGTACTGTCCTACGGGTGTGAATTATCGCCAACAACCAAGAAAGAAGATAGTAAAATACAGGCCTCAGAAATGGCGTTCTAAACTTGGCCGTACAAAAAAAGAGGCCATAAGACAAGAGTCGCTTGCATGACATGAAAAATTAAAAGATTTCAAACAACGGTGGAAAGAATATATAGAAAGAATGTCAGATTCCAGACTGGCCAAACAAGTCTGGAAATACAAACCTATAGGACACAGGTGTGTGGGTAGACCCAGGAAGAGATGGCTGGAGGATCTTTGGAACCAGAACAGGCAGCACCTTGCCTATGCCGTGTTGTGAAGTTGATGAGAAGTTTTTTCAAATATAGAAAAGACTACAAACATTTCTATTATTCTATTTATTTAGTAACAACAATCATAGAGCACAGAATCAGATAATAAACACTAAAACATAGAAGCACTCGGATTTGGGTGTCAACTGATTATTTGTAGTCATACACCCTGCTGGATTTTCACAATTTTTCATTTTTATGTTTTTTGACCAGGGTCCTCAAAACTATAAAAATTTCTATAAAACTTAACACTACATTCAGATGTTAGTTGAAATTGTTTTATTTGACACTCCATTTGAATTTTTGTGATCATCATCATCATCAGCAGCAGCAGCAAGGATTAAACCAAAAATGGTTTGTTTGGGTCCATGTAAATAGACTAGAGCTGGTCACTCGAATGATACTTCTTTGGGCACCGCACACCTCTCCGTCTTTTCAGCTTATAATTTTATAGTTACCTGGGGATGTAGCAATTATCCATTCGGTTATGATGTTCCAACCAATTTTTAGCCTATAACGAGCAATCCTATCAATTATACTCATAACCAGGGGATGACCAAATATTTCCGGAAATGGTGAAAAACCTCGGGCCAGCGGCGAAACAGATGCTCCTGGATATTTATAATGATTTTTGGGTGAACGATGAGCTCACACTACCGGCAGACTGGACAAAAGCAGTAGTCGTACCACTCCTGAAGCCTGGAAAACAACCCAACGAAATGGAGTCCTTTGACTCCAATCCTGGCTAAAATCATGGAAAAGATGGTTATAGAAAGACTAAATTGGTATCTAGAAAATCAAAACCAACTAATGGAACAACAGGCAGGATTTCGGACCAATATGTCGACCTCAACCTCAAACGCATTGACCAGACTAGTACAAAGCGTGAAAGATGGATTCCACAAGAAGAAGAGCACGTTATCGGTTTTTGTAGACTTCAAGGGAGCATACGATACAGTCTTGGGGGAAAAACTAATTGCCAAACTGAAATCATACAATGTAAGAAGACGGATGCTGAATTGGTACAAAAGATTCCTACAACAAAGATGGGTTAAAACAAGATGGGAAGGACACGAGTCACGTTTCAAACAGTCCAAAGTCGACCTGCCGCAAGGTGCAGCATGAAAAACTTACTTTACAGAATAAACGTGTTCAGCAAGGCTGTTATTCTGGTCGACTCCCAAGCAGCAATCCAACAAGAAGAGGCTATCTCCCCGAATCAAAGACATAAAATCAATGATCAAACATTTAGAGGGCATGAAGAAAACGGTAGTATTCCAGTGGATACCAGCGCACGTCGGAATAGACGGCAATGAGAAGGCAGATGACCTGGCCAAAAAAGGAACCACCCTCCCAATGGCAAATAGACCCCTTTCAGTGCAGGCTGCAAAGAAAATTATCAACAAAAGCACCCTGGAAGATTGGGAAAAAGAAACAAAACAGAAGGCAGCCGGAAGGAAGGAAATGGGAAAAAGTGAACGAGCTCTGGGCCGTTAACAAATCTAAACCAAGAAAAGAAGCAGTAGCCCTTTTCAGACTAGCAACGGGACACGACTGCCTGGCCGCCCACCTCGAGAAGATACACATTTATCCCACGGCAACATGCACTGTTTGTCACGAACCTAACAACAGGATGGACGAAGAACACCTATTAGTGTGCTCATGACTCGACAAAAATCAACAATCAAACAGAGACCTTGCAGCTCTCTACTGGTCTGCCAGAAACTTGAATGAATGAATGAATGAATGAATGAATGAATGCATGAATGAATGCATGAATGAAAAAAGAAGAAGAAGAAGAAGAAGAAGAAGAAGAAGAAGAAGAAGAAGAAGAAGAAGAAGAAGAAGAAGAAGAAGAAGAAGAATTTTTTTGATGTGTTGGTTAATCAAAAGTTTCTCATTTATTTGAATAATAAATGAGAAAAATGTTTCAAAAACATTGTCGCAACACTTGATTTACAGCAACCAGTTCGGGGGCAACTGAATCACTGAACTACGTACTGACTTATGGGTCATGATTAAGTGTTGAATAATGTTCCTGTTGCAGGACAGAACTTTCCATCATCATCATGAAATAGGTAAGGTGCTGCTTGTTCCGTCTTCACAGATCCTCCAGCCATTTCTTCCTGGGTGTACCCACACACCTGTGACCTACACGTTTGTAGCCTATAGGTTTTGCCAGTCTGGAGCCTGACATCTTTTCTAAGCGTTCTTTATGCCGACAGTACTTTCTCAAAAAATTAAAAGTACAAATCTGTACAAGTTGGAGTGCACTCTCAAGCAGTGGCATCGCACTATATTATCATGTTAAACTATCTTAAGCACTCATATAATTACAATTACTTCATATTTTCTCACAATTATTCTTGTTATATTATAATTATTAACAATTAATATTTGTTATTTTTATACAAGAATATATATTTTTGTATATAATTTACAACGTTTCGATAGTTAATCTTCTGACAGTTAAAATACATAGTTAAAAATATTGTCGAAACATTGAAAATTATAAAAAAAAAATTATATTCTTGTATAAAAATAACAAATATTATTTATTACTAATTATAATTAAAAAAAAAAACATGTGCTGTGGAGACTGGAGCGAATCTGGATGTGGAACATTCTTTAGAAAGAAGGTTCTGGTACCTGGGATGGGTCTGTAAAGTCTTCTTTTAGTTCATGTACACTGAACCATAACATGTAATTTAATGCAATATAAACTATTTTCAGATAAGGAAGATATGACTAGTAATTATTAGTTATCACCATCACCATCTTCACATCACAGCCAAGATGCTGCCTATCTGTCTTCGAAGATCCTCCAGCCAACTCTTCCTGGGTCTACCCATACATCTGTGTCCTATAGGTTTATATTTCCTGAGTCGTTTGGACAGTCTTTCTAATGTCCTTTTCCACTGTAGTTTATAATCTTTTAGTCTTTCATTGAAGTTAAAAACTTGTAATTATTCACTTGTGGTTTCATTATTTATACAGTCAAATTTAGAACACCTTTAACGCCTCTTAAAAACACCATTTCTGAGGGCTGTATTTTACTTTCTTATTTCTTGGTTGTTGTCCATAATTCACACGCATAGGACTGTACAGAGAATTCATAACTTTGTATAACTTTAATTTTATATCTCAATGTATCTTGTTCATAAAAATATAGTTGATTGTCCCACAGATCGTCCGGAACTTACATAACTTAACATCTATATCATGTTTCTCACCATAGCCAATATCATTTCCCAAATAGCTATTATTTAACTTTTCTTATATTTTACCACTATTGCCGTGGCTTTCACATTAAAAATTTCTTAAAGTTTTCTTCTTCCTTGGCCTGCAATCCGTAAATTGGTTGTCAGGTCGTCTCCGTGTGGATCATTTTTGTGCTATCTTGATTTCTTTATAGAATCTGCCACTCCATAGGTTATCCTTAAGGAAATAGTGTCTCACCCGTTCTGGAATTCGATCACTAATCATTATTTTTGTTGTTATCAGTTCCTTGCCTCGAAATGCTATCATTAGGCCTACCTTGGTTTTTGTAGTGAAGATTTTCATAGTGTATTGTTTTCAAATCCGATGAAGCTAAAAAACAGATTTTTGCAAATCAGATTCTGAATTTTGAAGTACAACAAGCAAGTCGTTAGCAAATACCAGCACATTCAAATATCTGTCTCGTGATAACCTAATACCAGGGTTCACTAAACGTTTCCATTTCCTTTCCAGATGGTCAATATAAGTATGAAAAAGAGTACACGATATACTGCATCCTTGCCTAACACCTTGACAAACTTAAAACTTGTTTAAAAACTTAACATTACTGCATTTTTATAATATGTGTTGGACAAGACAACAGGTCCCACAAGAATGGTTAACTACTCAAGCGGTGTCTATATTTAAGAAATGAAAACGGAATGACTAATAACTATAGGGGGAATATGTTTAGTCGATACTGGATATGAAATATATCCAAAGATTATAAACCTGATAAGATTCTGAATCTATGCAAAGATCCTCCAGCCATTTCTTCCTGGATCTACCTATGTCCTATACGTTTATATTTCCTGAGTCGTTTGGACAGTCTTTCTAATGTTCTTTCCACCGTAGTTTATAATCTTTTAGTCTTTCATTCAAGTTAAAAACTTGTAATTCTTCACTTGTGGGTTCACTCTTAAACACTCCTCTTAACTTCCTTGCACATGCATTTCCTTGTAAACGCTATTAAAGGGTTTTAATGTTTACATTTGTAGACCATTTCCGAGCATCTTATTTTGGAAGAACGAAGCAGCTTCAGGAAGAGCAGATCTTGTACAGACACGGTTTTTGCTATTACACAAATCATTGAGAAGCATTCGGAGTTCAATAATAAAAAAAAAAAAAACGCATGTAGCTTTCATTGACTTTGAGAAGGCTTTTGATAGAGTAGACAGAATTTGCTGTGACAAATATTAGAAGAACGGGGATACCCACAATAAGATATAAGAACTATACAAGGGCTATATAACGGGACAAGAACAGCTGTTAAAAATCATTGTAGGATATTGTCAATCATTTAGTTGGTTAGCATTTACTTAAATATTTTATTTATTTGGTATTCTGTCATAAAGGAGGTCTTCAAATGGTAAGACCTCTCCAAGCTGTCCTATCGCATGCCAGTCTTTTCATTTCTTTGTAACACCCTCTAAATTTACTGCTATCTATTAGCTTCATTCTTCTATCCCCTCTTCTTTTTTCTCCTTCTATGACACCCTCCATAGCAGTTGTAAGCAAGTAGTCTCTTCTTAAACAATGACCTAACCAATTCCTTTTCCTATTTTCTATTACCTTCAGGATTCTTCTCTCCTCCCCTATTCTTCTTAAAACTTCATCATTCCTTACTTTTATCGATCCACCTCACTTTTTCCATTGCTCGCCAAACCCACATCTCAAACGCTTCTAATCTTTTCTCATCCTCTTTCCTCGGTGTCCATGTCTCTGCACCATATAAAGCAACGCTCCACACATAACATTTGGCCAACCTTTTTTTAAAATTCTTATTAATTTTGCCACACAGCAGCCTTTTCTTCCCATTAAATGCCTCTTTTGCTATAGCAATTCTTGCTCTAAATTCACAAGGGCAGCACACATCTTCACTTATCAAGCTCCAAGATATTTAAACAACTCCACCTGTTATATTTTGTCTTGCCCTATCTTTATGTTTGCCCGGTTCGCATTAAACAATTCAATTATAATTTTTTAAACCCCATGGCCGGTACATGCACACACGTATGCGCAGAGAGAGAGAGAGAGAGAGAGAGAGAGAGAGAGAGAGAGAGAGAGAGAGAGAGAGAGAGAGAGAGACTGGTTTCTGCGCTACCAAAATATTGACATTAAATACTGCTGGAAAGCTGTAGTACTGTTTTATTGTGTCGATTTTTTTCTAAATATATATAAAGAAACAAAAACCTAAGTAACAGTACTGTGGTGTTGTTAGAATCCTTGAAAACTGTACGAGAAAATATGAGAAGCTGCAAATGGCTGCTCAGCAAAGTCTCTGCACACACTCTCTCTCTCGCTCTGTTGCCCCTCTCTCCAATTGTCAACCTTTCCCGTAAGTCACAAATATCAAAAAATTCAAGTAAATGTGAATATTTATCGTATTATTGTCAGAATGTCCGTTTTCCGATTTTTGTTTTATATGGTGAAAAAATGTTTTTTAACTCCAGTCATTTTTTTCACCACCTCGAGTATATAAAAAAGTCTAACACATATACAATAAATATTGGAGGCTTCCAATAAAAACAAAAATTTTGTTTGTTAGAACTGACTGTGTTTTAATGCCACGGAGAAAAAAAAACACGCAAACTTGGTGACAAACTTTCTTTATTATTTTCACTTCCTTTTTTTTTAATAATAACATTAAGGGTTGTAAAAAAATGTAGGTCAAAATAAACAGAATATAATAATAAAATGTTTACAAAGGGTATTTAGTCAGAAATTGTGTGTGAGTGTATATAATGGAATGTTGTGATTGTATGCGGGCCTGCTGCTGCTGCTGCTGCCTAGCTAGACAAGCGAAGGAGGGAAGAGACACGGCGTCTCGTCATAACACAGGGAACGAGGGTGGGCGCCCAGACCAGGGCACAAATCAAAGGTGGTGCGCGCCACGCCGAACGCTCGCGCCCCTGCCCGCCCCGCGTCACGGGCCCGCGATCGATACAGTCGGACAGCAGTGCACCACGTCTGCCGCTAGAGTGCAGCGTTGCCGACCCGACGGCTGACTCTTCCTCTTCCTTTACACCCACACCAAATTATATATTTCAAACCAATTTTCTTTTCTGCAGTTTCATCAATTTCACTGCGAAACGAATATGGAAAAACTGATATTAACATACAAAATTACAATCCCAATTAACGCTTTGTTCCATAAAAAGCGGTGTGTACGTTTTCGCGTACGCAACAGCAACGATGTGTTTTCTTCTTCTTCGAAGTTTTAACAAAAAATTCCGACGACAAACTGGATCGATTTTGGAAAACGTATCTGCCCCGACCAACACAATACCTGTTGATCTGGATCGCGGTATCGACAACAATCTAGTTTTCATAACATTTGAAAAGAATAAAAACATTCGTAAAAAGTCGAATTCTATTTCTTTTTTTAAAATAAGAAGCAGATTAACCAGAAAAAACAATTCACTTGTAAATTTTATAGTAGTTTTCGTGATTGCGAAGAGTGTTTGGCCTGACTTTACTTGCTTTAACGCCTCCTCATTCTGCAAGATGAGATGCCTGAATGAACGAAATCTTTTGTGACACACACACACACACACACACACAGTACAAATATGTACAAACGCCCTTCTGCCAACTAACGCACGTTTACGAATAAAACGTTTCGGACAAAAACTCTCATCTTCAGGTTAATTTTATTGATACTGAACATACAAAATATCTCACGCCAATAACACATTAACACAAAAACACACAACACAGATCACACAATCAACATGCGCTACGATATAGTTTTTTTTTACGTTTATTTATGCAATCTGTTAATACATAACAATAAGCATAATTGTTCACAGAATTCATGGCATGAAGAGAACTAGCCCATTGACTAGTTATTTCTCCGTATGAGTATTTAAAAGTAACATATTATGTATAACATAGTTATAGTGTTAGTGACTAGGTAAGTCCAGAGGAAATTTTAACTTTAAACGTCTTGTCTGTACGCTGTTGTCTAGAAGATTTATAGGTAACGGATTCGTGTGCTCTTCAAGCCGTTTCACATATCTTTCGCTGAACATCGCAATGGTTTCACTGACTGAGGGCAGGTGGTCCAGGTCGCTATAGATGTCTTTGTTGCTGATGAACCACGGTGCATTGGTTATGGCACGTAACACCTTGGTCTGAAACTTTTTCATTATGTCGCTATTGGATTTAGACGCAGTTCACCAAAGCTGTAAGTCGTATGTCCGTCCACACAGGCTTGAAGACAGTGTTGTACACCAACAGCTTGTTTCGCATTGACAGCAATGGTTTTATGCCCAGGAGCCAATAATGCTTGTGGAACTTGGTGTCCAGTTGTGATAATATAGTGATGAAAGCCGATCAGGTTTTAGTAACGACGATGAATGACAATAGTAATAATAATAGCATTCCTACTAATCTATGAAAATTATTAAAATTAGAATTTTCAACGTTACGTAACGCGACCACGAAAAAAAAAAAAAAAAAAAAAAAAAAAAAAAAAAAAAAAAAAAAAAAAACCATTACGAGTATTGGAGGGGTTACCACCACCTCGCAGAACCACAAACCCGGAGGACCAACCAGAGTTGAAAACAAACTGGCTAAACTTCGGAGGGACTATTGGGTCGTGCTTCACTCCTGTTACTAATAGACGTGTCGGCCTCTCCTCTGGAGGCCATCTTCAGTATGCAAAAAGATTCGCTAACTGACACGGTCTTCATCAGTTAACCACAGTATTGTGGCAAAAAAAGTTTTAATTCTTTTACTTTTAAAAGTACTGTGGTTAACTGACGAAGACCGTGTCCGTTACCGAATACTCCAACACCGTCGGGGTAGAAAAACAAAGAGTTGGGCCAGGAGAGGAACCAGACGGGAAAGCCTAATAAAGAAAGGAATGTTGCTCAAGACAAGTTGAAAAAAATGGAGAACCCAGCTAAACCCGTATCCACAAGACGTGGATCCCTGATGTTTGTTCAAAAATATCCACTGTGTGCTGCATTACGTTACAAGAGGGCGGCCAAGAACAAGGTGGACAGAACAGGACAAGTGAACAGTGTGGCGTTGGGAGCCCAACAATCCTTACGAGTAGATGATGCCGCATGAACAAGAGCATCTGAGCTGTTCTAATGCCGTGCCATTCGTAACACTTATTGTAATTGACAATCTGTGATACCGTCAATAAACACAAATGAATGACAGTCGTACTCCTATCAGCTGTCCATCTGTCTCAATTTTGAATGACCGTCGTACTCCTATCAGCTGTCCCTCTGCCACAGTTTTGGACGACCCTCGCACTCCTATCATCTGTTCCTCTGCCACACTTATGAATGACCCTCGTACTCCTGTCAGCTGTCCATCTGCCACACTTTTTAATTGCCCCCGCACTCCTATCAGCTGTTCCTCTGCCACACTTTTGAATGACCGTCGTACACTTGTCAGCTGATCCTTTGGCTCAATTTTGAATGACCGTCGTACTCCTATCAGCTGTCCCTCTGCCTCAATTTTGAATGACCGTCGTACTCCTACCAGCTGTCCATTTGGCGCAATTTTGAATGACCGTCGTACTCCTATCAGCTGTTCATCTGCCTCAATTTTGAATGACAGTCGTACTCCTATCAGCTGTCCCTTTGGCTCAATTTTGAATGACCGTCGTACTCCTATCGGTTGTCCCTCTGTTGGACGACCCTCGCACTCCTATCAGCTGTTCCTCTGCCACAATTTTGAATGACCCTCGCACTCCTATCAGCTGTTGCTCTACCACACTTTTGAATGATCGTCGTACTCCTATCAGCTGTCCCTTTGGCTCAATTTTGAATGACCGTTGTACTCCTATCAGCTGTTCCTCTGCCACACTTTTGAATGACCCTCGTACTCCTGTCAGCTGTCCCTCTGCCTCAATTTTGAATGACAGTCGTACTCCTATCAGCTGTCCCTCTGCCTCAATTTTGAATGACCCTCGTACTCCTGTCAGCTGTCCCTCTGCCTCAATTTTTAATGGCAGTCGTACTCCTATCAGCTGTCCCTTTGGCTCAATTTTGAATGACTGTCGCACTCGTATCAGCTGTTCCTCTGCCTCAATTTTGAATGACCCTCGTACTCTTGTCAGCTGTCTCTCTGCCTCAATTTTGAATGACAGTCGTACTCCTATCAGCTGTCCCTTTGGCTCTATTTTGAATGACAGTCGTACTCCTATCGGCTGTCCCTCTGCCACAGTTTTGGACGACCCTCGCACTCCTATCAGCTGTTCCTCTGCCACACTTTTGAATGACCCTCGTACTCCTGTCAGCTGTCCCTCTGCCTCAATTTTGAATGGCAGTCGTACTCTTATCAGCAGTCCCTTTGGCTCAATTTTGAATGACCGTCGTACTCATATCAGCTGTTCCTTTGTCTCAATTTTGAATGACCGTCGTACTCCTATCGGCTGTCCCTCTGCCACAGTTTTGGACGACCCTCGCACTCCTATCAGCTCTTCCTCTGCCACACTTTTGAATGACCCTCGTACTCCTGTCAGCTGTCCCTCTGCCTCAATTTTGAATGACCGTCGCACTCCTATCAGCTGTTCCTCTGCCTCAATTTTGAATGACCCTCGTACTCCTGTCAGCTGTCCCTCTGCCTCAATTTTGAATGACAGTCGTACTCCTATCAGCTGTCCCTTTGGCTCAATTTTGAATGACCGTCGTACTTCTATCAGCTGTCCCTTTGGCTCAATTTTGAATGACCGTCGTACTCCTATCAGCTGTCCCTCTGCCACGGTTTTGGACGACCCTAGCACTCATATCAGCTGTCCCTCTGCCACACTTTTGAATGATCGTCGTACTCCTATCAGCTGTCCCTCTGCCTCAATTCTGAATGACCGTCGCACTCTTATTGGCTGTTCCTCTGCCACGGTTTTGGACTACCCTCGCACTCATATCAGCTGTCCCCTCTGCCATGGTTCTGGATGACCGTCGTACTCCTATCGGCTGTCCCTCTGCCACAGTTTTGGACGACCCTCGCACTCCTATCAGCTCTTCCTCTGCCACACTTTTGAATGACCCTCGTACTCCTGTCAGCTGTCCCTCTGCCTCAATTTTGAATGACCGTCGCACTCCTATCAGCTGTTCCTCTGCCTCAATTTTGAATGACCCTCGTACTCCTGTCAGCTGTCCCTCTGCCTCAATTTTGAATGACAGTCGTACTCCTATCAGCTGTCCCTTTGGCTCAATTTTGAATGACCGTCGTACTTCTATCAGCTGTCCCTTTGGCTCAATTTTGAATGACCGTCGTACTCCTATCAGCTGTCCCTCTGCCACGGTTTTGGACGACCCTAGCACTCATATCAGCTGTCCCTCTGCCACACTTTTGAATGATCGTCGTACTCCTATCAGCTGTCCCTCTGCCTCAATTCTGAATGACCGTCGCACTCTTATCGGCTGTTCCTCTGCCACGGTTTTGGACTACCCTCGCACTCATATCAGCTGTCCCCTCTGCCATGGTTCTGGATGACCGTCGTACTCCTATCAGCTGTCCATCTGCCACATTTTTTAATGACCCTCGTACTCCTATAAGCTGTCCCTCTTCCACACATTCCCACACTCCCATGACTGTTCGTTCTTTCCACGTGTTCTGCTCACTTAAGTCTCTGATACGGGGTACATTACATTCCTGTCCTTATATTGTTATTTTAGTGTAGCGTTTTGCCTGACACGCCACCCTTCTCTTATGCGCCCATGTATCTTTTTTTTGGGCCTTCCTTTAGAAAGTGGGCAGCAATTCTTCTGTTTGCCTTGCCCGTGCTCACGCTTCGTGATAATTATATTTACCACTGTTTTGTATATTCTTATTTTTGTGTGACTACTTGTAAATTTCGATTTACTTCTTTTATTTACGGCATATAGCATTTTTATTTCATCTTCATCATCATCATCATCATCATCATCATCATCTCCTTCAACAACGATTGAACTAAAAATTGTTTGTTCCGGTCCCAAGCAGACAGACTAGAGCTGATGTTCCATCGTCCCCCATCGCCGTCCTATCGGCTTATAATTCAACAGTTGTTTGGGCACACGCCAGTTTTTCATTCCTTTATGTTCCAACAATTTTAGCCGATATTGGGTAATCCTATCGAGTACACTCATAAATTGATATCCACCCGTATATCTGCATCCTGAGTATACCCTGCCACGTGCCTGAGAAATCTCATTTCAGCCGCTTGGATGCGGCTGGCCTGGTCTTTCGTTAAAGTCCAATTCTCAGACCCAGAGAGAAGTGTGGGAAGAGCCATCACCTTGTAGAATTTTAGGCGTGTTCCTTTACGTGCTGACTTAAGAATTCCCGTAATGGTCCTGCACATAAGGTTGAACTTATGCGACTTATTCACCACGTCGTTGCTTGCATTATAAGACACACTGTAGTCCAGGTATTCAAAATTGCTAACTTGTTCTAGGGCAGTACCATCTATAACAATTTTTGGCCGTACGGGATCAGTTCCACGAAAAGCCATCACCTTAGTCTTATACCCTGATTAACGAAAGATCGATCAAAGACGAGCCAAATCAAAGACGAGAATTTCGATAATATAATTTGGCTCGATGAGACCTGGGTCAATGCTGGGCATTGTTTGAAACAAGGATGGACTGATGAGTCACTTCAGGGGACAATGTTAACACCTACAGGGAAAGGTGAACGATTAATAATATGTCATGCAGGTTCTTCAAAAGGGTTTGTTCCAAATTCCCTTCTACTATTTAAATCGAAAAAAACCGGTGACTACCATGAAGATATGGATTACGACAAATTCTTCGGTTGGTGTTCTCAAACTTTGCTAAATAACCTAGAAGAGCCTGCAGTAATAGTCATGGACAATGCTCCCTACCATTCTAAGCAAATTGATAAAGCTCCCACAAGCAAAGATAAAAAAGCTGACATACTTGCATGGCTGGATAGGAAAAATATTCAATCTACAACCGACTTGAAAAAATCAGAACTTTTGGAATTAGTGAAATGGCACAAGCCCCAGAACAAAAGGTATTTTGTTGATGAATTGATAGAGAGCAGAGGTCACAAAGTGATAAGGCTACCACCTTACCATTGCCATCTTAACGCCATTGAGCTTATATGGGCTCAGGTTAAGGGGTATGTTGCCGAAAACAACAAAATGTTTACTTTAAAAGAAGTTGAACGACTGACTAAAGACGGATTTAATCGAATTACTGCTGAGAGGTGGGAGCAAGTAGTGGACCACACCAAAAAAGTTATTATCGATGCATGGAATAACGAAGGACTAATGGAAGAAGCTGTGGAGGAAATGATTATATCCGTGGAAGACAGCAGTAGCTCCGAGGATGATAATTGTTCAGAAGATGATAATAGTGATGACGATCCAATGGAGGGTATCAGAGAACTTTCGTTTGAAGACTACTAACTCACAGCTATAAGTGTTTTTTATAGAGTGTTTTAATAGAGTATTTTTATGATTTATACACATATTTTATGAGCGGATTCCATAAAAGCTGAAGAACACTACAATACTTGTAAGTACCGTACTGTATTTATTATTTATTTGTCAATGCTAATAACAAGTAATTTACTAACTGTTTTTACATTTCAATTACATTATAACAGTAAAATACTGTTATAATTATGCAATATCTGGTAGACCGAGCTTTGCTCGGTAGTTTTAAACTGTAAACTATATTTCATAGTTAAATAATTAGTTATTGAGAAATTTGAATGGCATTAACAATTTCCCAGTAATTACATTGCACTTCAATTAGTAGTATTAAAGCTGATCACAAAACAAAAACAGTTTATTAACAAGAAAACAATAAATACCGTACCGCAAAAGAGTAATAAACAATCATTCAAGACTGTTATAAAAAGCATGTAGTTCAACTAAACCACAAAAGTCTGGTCAGATGTACGTTTTTGACAGATCTCCAGGTAGAAGATTAGATTAAATAAGTAGACAGATAACTAAGTATATACTTATGAGAGATTGGTGACTCGTAGTAAGTTGGCTATGTGTCAATGTGTGAGCCGTGAGCGTATGCACCACTTTCTTTGGGCTGTTACTGTACCTTGACTCGATCGCGCGCCGTTGAGCGATGTTAGTTCTAATTTTCCTATATTAACTGATTGCGGTTATATTTCGTAATATTTGAAGGTTACATACCACTTTGTATTGATGAATACAATTTTGTTATGTTTATTGTGAAAAAACACAATGAAAAAAATTATTAATAACGGAGTTAACAGTACATTCGGAAAAAATTAATAACGTCGTTAATATTAATCGTAGGAATCTCAATTTTTGATATATTGTACTAAAGAAGGTGGACTACCATTTGTCTACAAGAAATTTTTTTCCGATGCTTAACCTCTGAGTTCTTACGTAATAAAAACGATAAACCCTAATTTTTTAATTCAAATTCGTGTATTTTTTTCTTTAACTCACAATGTAAATTTATTGAAAAGAGATTTTAAAAATTAGAAAAGTTTGTTAAAAACGTCTTTAATTGATGATTAAAATACAGTTCATTAGACATTTCTCGCCCTGTATTTTACGTTTCCACGAGGTTATAAAGTGGAATGTTTTTACTACAAACTCGGTCGCCGCGCGGCCGCTCCGCCAGTCACTTTCTTTCGTTAATCAGGGTATAAGTGTGGATATCTGCAATCCAGAGTCTTTGCAGAATCGATTTAACAAATGTATACCCATTCTTAAATGTTAAAAAGGGGCCTACTGTAAATAGAAAAAAAAAAAAAACGTAACAAAGATAACAATACAAATATATAAATAATAAATATTCACAACAAATAAACAATAATTTATTGTGAATATCGAGAATGCAACATAACACAACAAAGGTGACCTGCCGAATGAAAAGTGATTCGAGTAAAAGTATGCGGCAAAGCCTGATCGTTTTACAGTCTCCAGTGTCAACACATTATTACCAAAATTAATTACCTTAATTATCCGCCGTGTGATTTCTTATGCTTCGTCTATGACGCGTTTCGGAGCGTATGCTCCATCATCAGATATTAAAAAGTTAAAACTGTCACTCTTGCGAGATCGTTAAAAAGTTAAAATGTCAAGATTTGCATATGAACCGTACGCGGATTTGGGTGCGCACCCGTTCAAGTTCATTCTGCCACTGAGCGGTTGCTACCTTATCGTAGCCCCAGCAAGCAGACTCAAGGCAGTATCATACAATCGGTTGGATACAAAGTTCAGGTGGTCATTTAACACGATATCGCGACTCATTGGGTTTGCATATGCACTGTAAATTTCAAATTCCTCCAAAGCATTCATGAAACGGCCCTTCTTACACACATGTAACGGTATTAAATTGGAACTAAAATCTGTGTAATTATGATTGTGTGAAGTCAGGTGTCGGGCGTAATTTGATTTGATGTTGTCAATGTTTCTTATTTTCTTAGGTAAATGTTCTCGAAATCGTTTAAGGAAACCTCTCCCAGTCTGTCCAATGTAGAAGCACTCGCAATCATTACATGTTAACTTATATATGCCAGTTTTTTCTTCTGGAGGCGTGTGTTTTTTCGGTTTGAGAATATCCAGTAACTTATTATTAGTCCTGAATGAAATAGTGAAACTATTATTATTCAATATAGAATACAAAACCTTAGGCATAAAGCTAGTGTAATTAGTAGATATAAAAATTGTTTGCGTGTTGTTGTTTATTCGGGGTTTAAGCATTCTTTTTTCATGTTTTCTCAACAGTTTGTCAATGGTTAAACTACTGTAACCATTGGCAACCGCGATATATTTTATGACATTTAGCTCATCACGGAAGTCATTATCATCCAAAGGAATCGTCAATAATCTATGAACGAAACTATTGTACGCTGCCGTAACATTATTACCGTTAAAGGCGGAACAACCAAGTAGGCCTAACTATATTTTCCCATTGTGTAAACAACCTTCCACATTGTTTTGTGTGTGTTTCCACTTCCTGTTGTAGTCGTTATCTAAACATGTTAGTTGGTAGTTTATGTAATTCCTTATTGAAGTCAAAGCGATAAGATAACGTGGTATGTTGATTACGGCCGACTGTCAGACTGTGTTACAAAATACCAATGTTTTATTCGATTATTGGTCATCATATCATCTCTTCCGTCTGCAGCTCAACGTTTGTCCCTTCATTATTCTCTTGGGTATGCGATTATCACTCATTTGCTCCAGACTGTATTGCCATGATCATCTTGCACGTTGTACGCTAATCTACAGTCTGGGACGTAGCCAGGTCGAAGAAGTCCAAGGGATCCAGACCCTCCTCGAAAAACTGAAAAATGCCGAAGTTCAATTATGGCAAGTCCATACATACTTCGTACTTGTTACTCTGCATTTTCTTCCCTTTAAGTAGATCCCTTTTCTTCGCTCTGCGTTCCTTACGTCTTCCCAGCCCACACTTATTTGCTTCCGGGACCCTTATTTTATAAAAAAAAAAATGTAACTTTTTCTTGTGAACTTACTGTTTATTCTCTTCTCGTCGAACGCGTTTCAGCGTACGTATTCGCCTTCTTCAGCTTAGAGACAGACTGCCATCATTTAGTAACGGTTGTTGTGTGGAATGTGTAGTGGGGGTGGTGCGTGGAGGAAGGGGATTGGCGCGGGGATTCAATTTAATGTTTGTTTTTTGTATAATTGTGTCAAAAAGTGTATGTGATTTATATTGTAATTGATCGTTAAGTATGTCGTTTGGTTGTGTTGTGTGGTGTTTATATATTTCGTATTGTTCAGTTGTGTTGAGTTTTCGACCTTTGGGTAAGTAATGTAAAATTTCAAGATTAGTGTCTATGTTGGTGTAATTGTGGTATAACATCCAGTCTTTTCATATCTTCATCCACATCGTCCACTCATCTTCTTCTTGGCCTCACTCTTGGTCTTCTCCCTCCTGGTCCTCCAATGAATACTTTTTTCACTGCTCTTTCCTCTGTCATTCTTTGTACGTGACCTGGCCACCTAATTCTGCCTCGTTTTATTGCTGTGACGATGTCCGGTCCCTTGTATAGATCGTACACTTCGGCGTTTGTCGTCGTACGCCACAATCCAGTACCTAGTACACCGCCATATATCCTCCTCAGAACCTTTCTTTGCCCTTCTTCTTGGGCTGAGGTCATGGTCCAGGCTTCTGAAGTATATAATACTTCACAGGTATGTAATACTGAAGTATACAGGCCGCAATACGGTTTTGTAAATCTGGACCTTGGACGTTTTAGAAATGTTTCTGGACTTTAGGACAGCCAGCAAAGAAAAGTAGCACCTATTTCCCATAGCCAGTTTGTCTTGAACTTACATTGCGATCTGATTTTTTGACGTCAAGAGGGACCCAAAATATCTAAAACTGTTGATAAAGTCACCCTAAGATAAATTATTAAAAAAAAAAAAACTTTTTATAATGTACGAATATGCTGCCTTCTTCACATCTAATAACCACATGTTCCGTTTTCCAAAATTTATGTCGGGATCTTGATTTGTATTCTTCATGGAGTTTTCGGATCATGGAATTGGAGTAATTTGGTTCAAATATTCATCATCATCATAGTCACCATCTTCCGTTCCGTTCAAACATCCTCCAGCCATCTCTACCTGGGCCTACCCACATACCAACGTTCTAAGGTTTATATTTTCAGATTTGTTTTTCCAGTGATCAAATATTCCCTTTAGAAAGTTTTTATTCGAAAGCTTTGATACAATCTGCCATGTTCCGACGAAGACCCAAGTTTTACATGCACATTATTATGTGGATTGAATAAACTTTTATAGATCCTGATTTTTAATTATTCGGGTGGACCATGGCCGGCTCTAGTAGAAGGCCGGAACATTAAACGTGGCAACGCTGCGTCTGAGATGTATAAGCACAGTGTAATAAAATAACTAAAGTGAACATGTTACAATTTGATTTAATTTCATAGCATTACTAAAATCATGAGTAGGTCTATTTATAGCTAAATCTAAATTATAGGTCTGTGCGCACTTAGTACTATACGTTTAAGTTGAAGAAATTAGTAAATTAGTGTTAGGCCTAATTAATTAATTTTGTTCGAATTATTGAATTCGTATCATACGAATGAGTTAATTATTATATTTCTTTAATAATGTAACAGTATTTTTACATAATAAACTTTTAATTTGCAAAAAGTGAAGACTTATAAAACTGCTGTTAACCAGCAATTGAAAATGACGCGATTTGATTATTGAAATACATAAATTAAGAGATCGTCTAGTCGGCCGCCTCAAAAATGAGCTGGTTCCAGTGTTGCCGCGTTTAAAGTTCCGGCCTTCTACTAGAGTCGGACATGGGTGGAACTCGTCGAGACCTAAAAATAATTCTCCTTCGATACTACAATCCAAGGTGAGCCCTGGCTTTCAACACCAATCTTCTCCAACGTTTGCTATCCATTGCCATCTCAGCGTGACCCCTCACGCCCAATCTTCCAGCACATCATCCACCCATCTTACCCTAGGTCAACCCCTCTTTTTTCTCTTATATTCCTATGCCCTCAGGATTTTCTTTGGCATATGCTGATCCTCTATCCGTTCTATGTGGCCTAGATTTGTATTCTCTGGGATTTACGGATCTTACCATGTCCTCATGATTCCATGGCTCATCTACCTCCTGGTTATTTCGTACTCTCCATTCATCTTCCTCCTTAACTGGCCCATAAGCACATCGTATAATCTTTCTTTCAAACCTTCTCAGTGTTTCTTGTTCCCGTTTTCCTACCGTCAATGTCCAACTTAAATATAAACAGAACGCTTCATTCGCCTGAAACATTCATCTTCGAATTTATAATTCTTCACTCCCACGTACTTACATAATACTGGTACGAATGAAACCACCTGGAACAGACGAGAGAGTCCTCGCCCCGTCCTCCTGCCTAGTGTGGCAGGTGTTGCCTCAGTCAAGCCCGCGCACAAGTAGTTTCTAGTGTGTTCACGAACACTTGGAATACGCATTAAGCCGGCGTGCAGTAAGGAGGGAAAGCTATACTGGACCTCTCCGCGACCTATAAAAGCAAGAGCGTCTGACGTTGTCAAGTCAGTTAGGTGAGCGATTTTCTTCAGCGTAGTGTTTGTCGAATTATTGTGTGAAGTGTTACTGTTATAAATTGTGTGGAACTCTATTATCTGACATTATTATTGGGTGTGGACAAATCTAACTGGAATTATTGTACGAGTTGATTACGAATTATTAATTGTGATAATTTAATCTGGTTTTTAGTGACTTAATTGGTGTCTTGTATTTTGTTTTCCACTGTACCATACGACGATCACGTGGACCGTCATAACAGTATCTATCATGTAGAAAAAGATTCACTGTATCAGTGGCGACTGGTAGTTTCAAATTTTGGTGGTTGCAGTAGTTGCTGAGTCGATGGGAGAGTGGTTAAAAGACATTAAACTATCATAATCACAGTTATACAAAATTATTACTTGTATTCATATATGCTTAAAATTTTTCTTGTTATATTATATTATTATTAATAATAAAACATTTTTAACGAGAATATATTTTTTATTTTGTACATTAGAAATGTTTCGATAGTAATCCAACTATCATCATCAGATTTTACTATAATTTTATAACCTGAAACAACGTATAAAACAAGAAGGCTGTGCTGATTTCGTGACACAAAGTTAGGCTACAGTGCTACTAGTGGAGCGTTGCAGAAACTTTGCAACCACCACCAAGCTCACACATGGAACATAGGAGAATTGTCAAGAGTAGCGCACGTCCTCCCATACGTTTGTGTAGTAAGCTCTGCCATATACTGTTGAAGTTGCAAGCGGCCTACAACCACCAGTCTGGGCGCCACATTTGAATTGTGCGTAGGATCTAATACGCTCTCCGTTGAAATTTATGACACCTTTAGGTGCTTAATGTTTTCGTATACTATTTTATAGTTTCGTTACTCTATATTGATGGTTGTGCAACGGTGCAACTATAACACCAGCCGCCGCCACTGTATTGAATTATATTGTAAAAAAAAAGACAAGAAATAAGACAATCATACTGTAGGTATGTCGTGTTCAGTGGCGTACGCAGAGGGGGGGGGGCTTGAGCTGCAAACTGTAAAAATGTAATATGCACTTCCTTAATTTACTTAGTCTCTCGTTTAAAATTACAAAATTGCATATTTCGGACGATTTGGACGATGATATAAATACTAACGAAATAAGTGGTTTATAATAACAATTATTACTTCAGTTATAATTTATAGTTCATTAAGCGGTGTATTACGCTGAGTGTAATGTTTAGTAAGTTACCTGTTTTCTATCTCGCTCTCATTTGACGGCTCCACACCGGCCCGGCCACTACTACCAGTGAACCCTAAGAATTTTTACTTAAAATATTAAATGATATTTTTATGAAACTTAATACATACATAAACCTTTTTGATAAAAATATTACTTAATACTTAAATTCAGCACTTTTTTTGCAGATATCGGTCGATAAAATGAAACGATAATTTTAATAATGTTCCTAATTTCATATCTTGAATAATTCTGCTGTAATAATGAAAAAAAAATTACTTTAAAAACACTTTACATTTATACGAAATTTTTGGATAATTTTTTTTTTTTAATTTTTGGATGAGTCCCCTAATCATGAATAATACATTTTTAATAAATAAAAAATGAAACCCACTGAAAATAATACGCCTACTAATAAATTGTAACAATTAACTGGCCTATGTACTCTATCTTATAATAGACCTAAGTTGTAGAAGAGTGCTATATAAATATATGGACTGCTAACGTTCAGCCCCCCCAGCTTGATTTCTGCGTACGCCACTGGTCGTGTTCATCGCGTCGCGTCGTATATAATACGTGGAATTATATAATTATTGGCAACTATAATCCCGCCGAGACGTTCCGCGCGCTCTGTACTATGCTGTACTGTACTGTTGTGTATTAACCTAGTTTTTGAAACAAATTTACAGTGAATCTGTATTGAAACTGAAACTACGTACATAACTACGCTGAGTATTGATTAAACCTGACGGAAGTCTCGCGGTGTACATGTTTCACGCGCCAGATTTTACAGCGGTTGAGCTTATCCGCGCTTTCGCGAGACAATTAAAAACTTAACGCGAGTAATACTGGCATTATTATAGAGAACACGTCGTGATGGGTTTCAGACGCGCAGTGTTTTTCGGTGAATAACCGTCCAAAAATTGTTGATACAAATTCCCTAGAGCTCACAAATTATGTTCACCTACTTACTCTTAGAAGAATCCTGAAGGTAACAGAAATAGCAAAAGGAATTGGTCAGGTCATTGTTTAAGAAGAGACTACTGCTTGCTTACAACTGCCATGAAGGGTGTCACAGAAGGAGAAAAAAGAAGAGGGCGTAGAAGAAAGAAGTTAATAGCTAGCATTAAAATCACAGGGTGTTACGAAGAAACGAAAAGACTGGCATGCGATAGAACAGCTTGGAGAGCTTTTACCATCTGCAGACCTTTCTTAGGGCAGAACACCAAATAAAAAAAACTTACTCTTAAGCATTTGTACTATGTTCTTAAGCATTCTTCTTTTTCTCCTCCTCAAGGATTAGGTTATGGAAATCGATCCTCTGCCATACTTTGCAGATGATCTCACCATTGTCTTCTGTAAATTGAAATAATTTAATTTATGGCCTTTACTTCGAGTTCTACTCTGATATCTTCATTCCTTATTCTGCCTTGCAATGTATAATGTAAAGTACTTCGAAGAAACTGCATTTCGGCACTCTGAATCTTGCCGCTTTCCTTTTTTGTCATGGCCCACGCCTCACTCGCATAAATCAACGGGGGTATAATCCTTGTCCTGTGACTTGTTTTATTTCTAAGATTTCTGTGAATCGTACCACAAATATTCCTAAATTTATTTATTTTCTCTCTTATATCATATTCAGATTCATAGCTTACTGCACGGCCGAGATATTAGAAACGGCTCACTTTGTTTTAATTCAGCTGAACTGTTGTTGCAACTGACTGACGTATATGGTGACAGAACAGACAGACAGTGACAGAGACCGAGATATTAGAAACGGCTCACTTTGTTTTAATTCAGCTGAACTGTTGTTGCAACTGACTGACGTATATGCCGACAGACAGATAGACCTAGAACAGCACATCTAGAATTACGTCTGGGACCCCCCGTCCTGTCACGTCGGCTTCACAAAAAAACATAGTTAAGACTAATCAACATTACTACCTTTACCACAATATTCCACTCCATGGTTGTAGTAGCTAATCCCTTCGGCGGAGTGGATCGGTAAGCAAACGAGAGATGGGGGTTCTGTCAGGTCCGCCTGCGGGTATCCTGGGTCGTGGCCTGGCAGGATGGTGCACATCGGCAGCAGAGTCTGCATCTAGTGTGGAGAAGGAGGAGGAGCCTACAATAGGCCAACAGCTGCACACATGGGCTGAGTTAGTTAGTCTACTGCGGTCGGGCAGAGAGAGCTCGTCAGCTGAGGTGAAAGCAACTCTAGGGGAAGAGCAACCCGAAATCGAAGTCCATGGTCCTCCAGGTTGGGGGTTTTACAGCAGGCCAGCAACCTGCTTAAGTAAGAATATATGTACTTACAGAACTCATACGAGTCTCGGAAACCGGATGGGAAATTGAAGGCCACAGAAGGAGATGGTGTGAACACTTGAATCTCATGCCTGAACCCGGAGGTTCCGGAACGGGTCTAAGGCCTAGTCCTTGGAGTGGTGATGATGATGGTGACTATCTTTAAATTGGCTGAAAAAAGTGAGATAACATGCTGAAATAAATCCCATTAAAGTAATCGGTAATAACAATAACAATACGCGTTACTGAAACATCGTTTAGATGACACTAAGACTAGTCACGCTCACTTTTGCACACACACTTCGTTTTTGTTACTCTGCTTCCTTTTAAATAGACGCCTTTCTTCGCTCTGCGTTCCTCACGTCTTTCCACACCACTCTTATTTGCTCCCGGGACCCTTATTTTATATAAAAAAATGTTTCAAACAAAGAAATATTTACTACCTATTTTGTGGTATGTCATATTAGCCTCTTCACTCCCAACAATCAGTTATTCTTCAAGGGCAGTGGTACTCTTTTTGTAGACCCAAACGTTTCGACTGCAGCTGCGGCAGTCACCTTCAGTGGTTTTGTGTCCTGCTCCTCCTTTAGCGACTAAATGACGATCGCTTCCCGGTGTAGCCTCGTACGATAGTGCAACGTAGAGTATAGGATTTCGTCTCCCCCTAACATCACCACGTGGTCGTCGTCATTTAAATCTAAAAATCTACGATCATTTGTGGTCGAAACGATTGCATCTACAAAAAGATAACCACGGCCCAACGGCCCGGAAAACAATTTTACTGAAGACAACTCGGGCTGTGAAAGCTTTTAATGTTATAATCAGTTACTCGGCTCCATCTTTCCAAGGAACGTTATCGCGACAGTCTCTACTCCTTCAGCATACAAGATTAGCCAACAGTATTCGCTCTACTGAAACTTCTTCCTAATATGTAGGCCTATACGTGAACGAGCGAAAACATTCGACAAACGTTACACGAATCGGAACAATGTTATCCTTCGTGTTTCCGCTCTACAATCACGTCTACGCAAAGATTATGGTGACTAAATATCGTCGGCGTCGTCGTGAGTCGCGATAAACGACGAGACGTCGACCGTCGGAGGATAAATAACCAATTCAATTACGTAAATATTTCTGGGGAACAAAATTAGGTTAGATTTCCCAGCGGTGCACAGCCGCCGCCGCTGCCGCTGGTTCGATACAGAGACTGGAGGCATTGTTGAGCTGCCCGGCTCAATTATTCAAAGGCTCTCATAAAAAGACTTATGTATGACGTCAGCGGAAGTTTTACCCCGGGGAATGCCACCACCGCACCCCCACCCGCCCGCTACAATCCTTCCCTTTCAATATCTAAATTTTACCCTCCCTCCCAGTACCCTCCGGTGGAAGAAACGGAGCGAATTTCTTAAATTGTTTTTAAGAAGCTCAAGCGACATTGAACACACAACTAATTGTCTCAATTGTGCGAACGTTGTACGTTCTTTAAGAACTGATTCAACACCAATAAGCTTTGTTATTACAAACATAAGTTCATCATACCATCACCTTCAAAACACGACCTGAACGTTTGTTGTCCATATCCTTTTCAAGTATCCGATCATCCTTCCTTTGAAATAAAACTTATAGTTTACCTTATTTCCTTTCCATCTTGCGACTTCGTTATAATGTCATACACGACATGTTTCGGGAAACATGTTCCCATCTTCAGGTTTAAAACTTCTCGCTCTCACATGAAGAACCTGTCAACGCAAATAAAAAACTTTGACTAACATCATTAAAACACACTACATTAATAGAATGTCACAACGTACCGCGCGCAGAATCAGTTCGGGTTCATAATCGCAATTGAGTTGCGAACCCAACTCAATGTCGTGTATGACATTATAACGAAGTCGCAAGATGGAAAGGAAATAAGGTAAACTATAAGTTTTATTTCAATAACGCGACTTGGAGACCATAAATCATAAATTATGAACCCTTCCTTTGGTTATTCCTCTTTCCTTTTCTTTAGCATTTGAAAGCTTTGCAACTCATCTTTTGTAAGTGCTCTTTCCGTTTTTGTCTCCGATTCTGAATATTCTGTTTGATACTGCAGACTTGCCAACAGTTACAAAAAATTAAAATCTGAAAGAGTTTCACACTCTGAAGGTAACGTTACAAAGATTTAGATACTTTATCTATTATTACACTATGCTTATAGGCTTGAGACGCAACGTTGCCACGTTTAATATTCCGGCTTTCTACTAGAGCCGGCCATGGTGTACCTCATCTCTGAGGTGAATCGGCGGACACCGTACCAATCTACAGACATTGATGATGGCCACCGACGGTGTGGTCGAAACGTTTGCCAATAACAACTGTGGGCCACGGCCTGACAGCCCGGCTGATAATACGATAATAACTTCAACAATGCTGAAGCTTGAGACAATGCTCACGTACGCAAGTATGGGAAAATAAATAAGAAGGAGTCCAACACATAGGTCGCACGGCGACTTCGTGAAAGGCTAGAGACTAATGAAGGCCGGAAGAGGTAAAAAAAAAAAAGGTCAGGAGAGTGAGGGTTATTAGTGGTCCCAACTTCGGGTGTGCAGACCCGAAATGGTGGCTAATGCTGCCTCTGGTAGGTCCCCGAGAACGGGGAACCGACCCGTTGTTGATCGGAGGCGGATCAGAGCTTGCCCTGGCTTTGCTAAATCAACTCCTCGGGAGTCCCGCAGGCCGGGATCGGGGGTAATCTGGGCACTTTCTCGATGTATCGGTTTGGACTCGACGTCGGTCTGTGGTTTCGGCTGTGGGGCGTCGACTCTGTGTTCGCCGTGTGCGGTGGAGTCGGATGCAAGTATCTGCTGTTAAATCCTAAAGTAGTACATATTCCGTAACCCGCGGAGGTTTAGAGCTGCACGTCTCAAACCCAAGGGTACTGACCATAACATCGTCAGGCGCCTGGTCAGCGTCCAGAACAACAGACCTCCAGCTCAACGGAGAGTCGGGGATGGTACAAGCAGAGGCTTGAAACATCTCCGTTATCCTTAGAGTTTCGGTACCGTCGAAAGTTAGGTTTACAGACAGTTATGACATGTCAACCAGTAGACAGTATAGAGTTTCCTAAAAGTTCCAGACGTCGTCGTCACACGACTTGTGTTTTAGTGTAAACACAAAAGTCAACCAACACGAGAGAAGTCATATACAGTATTTGGATACAAAATCCGCGCGTATGAGACCCGACGATACAAGTTGTTGTGTGTGTTTGTATTGACAATTGGGCGTGTGATCTGTCGTAATTATATGGAAAGGGGCGGAGAGACGGAGCCCTTGGCGTGTTTGACTTCGTCGTCGTCGTCCCCCCCCCCCCGGTATGTATGTAACAACAGCCTTTGATCTTACTCAAGCTGCTGCCCCCCCCCTCGCCACACCACAACATGGTTGTGCTTTGTCTCTCGATTCCGTCTTCTTAACTCACTTCATTTCGGGAAATTATTCACTTCACCTCTTACCCACTTACCACTCATTTTCATCATCATCTTCTTCTTCTTCCACCTTGAATTGGTCATAAGCAGCTGTACCAGTTTCACAAATCTTATACATACTGTGAATTTGAACTGCGTTATTAGTTACAAATATATTAAATTAATATATTTACTATAATAATGTGAAGCAACACAGGACTTCCACTTAATGGTGATACAGTTTATTCATTACAGTTTGCTGGTGACCAATTACCTTTGGCTCAAGATTTTGAAGACACAGAGTACATGACTAGAAAATTGATACAGGAATATCAGAAATGGGGACTAAAGGTATATATGTATAAAACAAAATACATGGTGACCTTCATGGTGATATTGGAGGAAGGCATGGGGAAAGGTTTCATATACAGAGAAATTAAAATATTTAGGGGGAAAATTACGGCCAGTGGGAAGCAAGACAGAGAAATACAATCCAGAATTAATCTGGGAAAGATGGCTATATCTACATTAAATGGAATCCTGTGGGATAAGCAAATTACAGCAGAAACTAAAACCAAAATCTATAAAACCATTGTTAGAAGTATCATGACTTATGGCTCAGAAGTTTGGACTACTAATTAATTAAGTGTAGTCTGGACTACATAAGAACAAAATTAATGACAGCAGGGATGGACTTTTTGAGACGATCGGCAAGAGTATCCAGACGTGAGAAAATTAGAAATGTCATTCAGAACAGAATGAATGTAAAAAATTCAATTATTGAAAAAAAAACACGAAAAGAATGGCACAGGAAAGATTGCCAAGGAGAGTTATGGAATGGACCACACCAGGAAGAAGGAAAAGAGGAAGACTACCTGTCACCCGGCTAGAAGAAATTCAGACAATATTGAGGGAAAGAGAAAGAGAAGATCTTTGGATGGGCAAGCAGCAGTGGAAGATGAGAATTTAATCAATTCTGTAATCTTTGATTCCGGAAAATGTGTACACATTGTACAGCCGGAATAATAATAATCTTCTTCTTCTTCCATCCTGGATTAGTTATAGGTACCTGATCCGATTTCACAAGTCTTACACACATTGTGAAAATAAGCTGCGTTATTAGTTAATTATGCTAAATTAAAAATCAGAACATCGTTTTCTGGAGTTTGCTACATAATTATCTTTATCCTATATCTAAGGCTTTCGTAGCCGGCGTCAACAGTGTTGGCAATAGACTCAGGCCCATGGCCCACTAATGTTTATTAATTTCAGACGTTTCGTCCTCACCTCTGCAGGCCATCTTCAATGGATAAAACGAGTCACGCAACTATCGACTAACATCGTTAGTCGATATAACACATGAATAATTTTTCTGATTTTATCAAAATTTTCACCACCCACATTTTGGGCCCTGACGTCTAAGAAAAATTTTGAAATTAAAAAAAAAAAGAACACTGCTTTCAGATTGTGTTTTAAATTACTTCTAATTTGATACCACAAATGGTCTTTAGCGATTTTTTCACATTACTGACGCCCCACTTTATATAGTTTCAACCCCCTTATAACGACGTGGGTAGTATTATTGTTCGGAGGGATAAATCTAAAAAACAATAAGGGTTTTCCAGATGTGTCGTGGTTACTTACCTAACTGCTACCTGTCGTGTTCCGGAAGAGGCCTTTCAGAGTCCCCACCATTATCAAGTCCTAAACCACGACAAACAATAAACCACGAACTACGACAAACCATCCTAAACCATAATGTCGTGATAATGGTGGAGACAGGGGCGGATTCACGCACAGGCAGACTAGGCACTTGCCTGGGGCGGCAAATTAGGGGAGCGGCAAAATCTGAGTTCAGAAATGATATTTTTAGATTCAAACAAATTTACAAGTATAAAAGCCAGTTGAATTAAGCGCACACAAATATAAAAATTTAATGAAGAAATTTGTGTTAGTGGTTGAAATCACAATCAGAATGATCACTGTTGCACACCACTATATAAAAATTATCCCGATTAGCGCTTTCAAGCTTCACAGCCCTGATCTGACGATGACGATTAGCGCTTTCAAGCTTCACAGATCTGACGATGGGCTGTGAAGCTTAAAAGCGCTAATCGGGATAATTTTTATATAGTGGTGTGCAACAATGATCATTCTGATTGAAATATAAAAATTATCTTCACTTAATTTGTAACTATAACGCAGTTATCGTTTTTCACCCAAAAGTAATACGGGGGAATGTTTATGTTTTCAACCGTTGAAATATTTGGCGTTGATCATCCGAGAGATTTTAGATGTTGGCAATCCAGATCAAAGTGAGAAATGTAGATCTGTCAATGTAATACCGAATTGTAGGTTGGTTGTAATACCGAATTGTAGGTTGGTTCCAGAAACCGAGGCAAGCTAATATTTAAGGAATCGAGGCATTCTAGTGATACCGACAATAACTGTGATAGCAGTGAAGGTGAAGATACTGTTCACACAGTTCAGCCAGAGAGGTCCGTTGTGGAGGAACCTTCATTTTTGAAGAACGAAGAGCCAGTTCACGTCAAAAATCATGATGAAATGTCATCAAATCAGGTAGGGAAGGTCTTAGATTCTGATCCCATTAATTGGCAAATGAACGAGAGCACACGCGATTATGTAGCAAAGTTTAGATTTAAACAGAACACTAGTGCGGACTGTAAAACCAAAGAGGGAATATAATGATTCCCCCCCCCAAAAGAGATTTGTGGGAGGGGGAAAATTTATACTGCCTACGGGCGGCAAAATGTTAAATCCGCCCCTGGGTGGAGACACTGAAAGGCTTCGTCCGGAGCATGACAGGCAGCAGTTGGAGTTAAAAGAGACTGTTCATTCAAATAACAAGATGAACAACGAGGTTCTAAGGGGTACAAGTGTGGACGGTCACTCATGCCACGTTTTACGCTTTCTGTTTGCGCTCTCCTGAATATACGGCCTACTGATCGCTCCCAATGAAGCTGATATCCTACAGAAAAGGTTATAGTTGTTTCCAAATTTTTCATCTTTTTTTTTTTGAGCACTGGAATCCCAAAATTTTTAAATTCTGAAAACTTAACACAAATTCAGATTAGTTGAAATTCTCTTTAATTTTATACCCCACATTAATTTTTTCTATTTTATCAAAATTATCTGATTCGGGCCCTGACGTCCAAAAGTTTTGAAATTTTCACAAACGAACACAAAATTCATATTTCGATTAAAATTTCTTTCAATCTGGTATCCTCACGTGGAATTTTTGGACTTTTTTTCATAATTCTGACCCCACAAATATTTACGTCACACCCCCTCTTCTATCTTTGGGCGGATCAATTGCAAAACAATAAGGTTCCGTAGCATAACAGTATGGACATGGACATGTATGCCAAGTTTTACGAAAATCGGTTGATGCGTTCAACAGTTATCGTGAGACATAACCTAGACAGACAGACAGACAGACAGATAAATTCCACACGGTCGAGTTAAAACTGAGAATCGCATTGCTCGTTCAGCGATCATGATGATGATACGAGTTATATATGACTAAGATAGATTGCGCTAAAACAGGCTGATGATAAATAGATTGAGCTAAAAAAGGTTGGTGATGGGGGAAACAGTAGGCGAATTCTACGAAATAGACTCTTGGATAAAGTTACTACACAGATCCGAGTCTGAAGGACGCGCATACCACAAACAAATCCTGCACAATTAAAATATATTAATTGATTCGCTCGTGGAATCATTTAATTAACACATTCATTACGCGCGTAGTTTAATTAATGTCAGCTCAACTCGCATACAGAAAAGAAACATAACAAAATTAACAACAAATACCGAAGGAATGACGAGGGGAGAAGATCGCTAATACTGGTCAGTTGGGGGGGGGGGGGTACAAAGTGGCTATGCGCTTAATTAAAATAAACAGAATTATGGACGATTAGGAGGAGATGGGGCAGCTGTGTGATTGATACTAACGAGCTGGGGGGGGGCTACTGGATTGTTAACAGTAGTGAGCAAAACAATTCAAAACACAAACGATTTGCCGCACAACACACAAAGTATTTATGGACACAGAGTAAAACGGTCTAGCAGCTCTCAATTCACCGTCTACCCGGCCACACACAGTAGTGTAGTAGTTTGCCTTCGGTCGTCGGTGTTTCTTTGCATTTTATGCGCGCGCGCAGTCTCGGTGGTGAAAGATTTTATACAAAAATTAAAAGACGTGTTGGAAGTACAGTGGAACCTCAATAATTCGTCACCCACTCATAAGGAAACGGAAGTATGGTGATCGCGAAAAAAATCGTGTTCGAGATACGGGCTGATTCTGATTGTACTACCCTCAAAACATAAAGAAAAGTCATTTCCGAAAAGTGTGTGTATGTAGAATTTTTTCTATGGCGAACGATAACTGCCGCAAATTTAAACAGAATCAAATAATTTTTGCATATGTGCCTGAGTTGTAGAGGACTCAAGGCCTATTGATTTTGGTGAAGATCGGTTAAGGGGAAGGGGTAGTTTATCTGCAACGTTTTATGTTTTAACAAGAGTAAAGTACTTAATTTTGATAAAGTACCCTGAAAAGAAGGTCATAATAATCCACTGTAGAAAGGTAGATGAAATATCTATAAATGAAAATGATAGTTGAAGGGGGAGGGGGTAATTTTTTATATGTATACTACGTTATCGGCAATAAAGAAGTACTTTGTTGTCAAAATTCCTTCCCGGGCTGTTTGGCCGTGGTCCAATCTTTTCTCCAAAACTAGACGTTTCGTCAGTGCCAGATGGACTGCGCAACGTGAGGTGGTATACGTTAGTGACCACAGTACTGTGGTTAAGGTTGAAGAAAGAAATAGTTTCTATGGAAATACTTCATTTCGAAAATTATTTTGAATATAAATCTTAAAACATGGAAGTCATATATGGTTCTCCATTCCGACATTTTTCTTTTTCTTTACTATCAAGCGAGTAACATATACGCTCTAATTATAACCGGGGTAAACCAGAAACGTGCTGATTGTGGCCGGGGTTCTAATAATAGCCAGGAGAACGGACTGCGGAAGGTATTAGTTCCGGAAACGGGTATTTCGCACTTGAGTACCCGTGTAATAAGTGTTGTCTTGTGTTGTTACAAAGTAACACGTTTACGATAATTCAGGCCTTGTGTTGATTCCAAGAATTTGTTTGCACGTTTCTGATCAGTTTCAAGTAGAGCTGCTCGCGGTCAGTCATGTCTACTAAACGTACTCTTTATAAAAATCTCGAAAAAAAAAAATTCTCTAACGCCTTCGGAAAGGTGAAAGTGCGACTAGACTGTCGGAAATTTATGGTGTTCCACCTACCACAATAAATGACATCAAGAAGAAAGGTGATCAAACTGAAGAGTGCACGTGCAAAACCGAAGCTGCAGAAGGGAATGTGTTGAAAAGAAAAAGATTAACGACAGCCACTCTAGAAAAATTGTTCATATGGTTCACTCAGCAGCGCTCCCAAGCAATTATCACTGACAAAGCTGTCCAAATGGTTTTGGGTTGTTTCTTACTCCCTCAGTAATTCGTCACCCCTTCGGTCCCGAATTAGTGAGGTTCCACTGCATGTAGAATGAAAATAAATGTCTCAAAAGACGAAAATAAACCATCATGAAAAGATATGACATTAGAAAATCATGTAGAACAAGAGAAGGTGGATACATACTGAACTAAGTTAGTATGTTGACTAAGGGACGAACAAAATCAAGAGGTTCGGAGTAGAAAAACTACGATGGAAAAAAGCTGTCACTAAGCAAAAACGAATTTTGAGTAACAGAAGGAATTTGAGAGGTAACGACGATTATGACTTTCCGGTGAAAGTATCCACTCTTATAAAAAGTTTTTCTTGAGGGAACAGTTTTTGGGACAAGCCTCTGAGGTTAATTATCTAGGTTGCATATACCGTTCAAATGCAGGATATGCTGTAAGAGATGGTAAGAGGACTGATGATATCAGGAAGGAAATCAGTTTATTTTCAATAAATTAAAAGTAATAAGATTAAATGGAAAGACCATTTAACTAGGCAGCCAGACGATAAGATTGACAAAAAAAAGCTTGGCAGTCCACAGTAAGAGATACAGAACGCCCAAAAACAAGATGGTCACAAAAACGTGTGAGGCCGGAACAGGCATAATCGATATAGGTCTACTTTGTAGGCTTACGCGGCCGGAGTCAATCTTGTTAAAATTCAATCCCGGGCTGTTTCCCCGTGGTCCATTGTTTTCTACAAAAACAGACGTTTCGGCAGTACCATCGACTGCCATCATCAGTGTAAACGCGAGCTTCGCTAACGTAGGGTGATATTCTTCTTTCATGAGCCGCTCGAATCGTCGGATCTTCTTTTGAACTTCCTCCCCGTAGAGGTGTAATATACGTCGTAGACTCACACGGCCGGAGTCGATGCTGTTAAAATTCATTCCCGGACCGTGGTCCACTGTTTCTTACTAAAACAGACATTTCGGCCACAGTACTGTGGCCACTAACGTCTACCACCCTACGTTAGCGAAGCTCGCATTTACACTGATGCTGGCAGTCGATGGTACTGCCGAAACGTCTGTTTTTGTAGAAAACAATGGGCCACGGCCAAACAGGCCGGTAATGAATTTTAACAGGCATAATCAATGTTTAACGGCAGGAATTGAATATTATGAGTACGTATACTTGACAGGATCACCCAGTATCGGCTGAATTGGTGGGAACATCTTTGCCGAATGGATGACTGGCGCATTCCCAAACAACTACGGAACTATAAGCCGAGGGGACGGAGAGGTGTGGGACGTCCGAGGAAGCGCTGGAGTGACCAACTCTAATCTTTGCCTATTTGAGACCGGAACAAACCATCCTTAGTTCAATCGTTGAAGAAGATGATGATTATTAATAAATTCAGAAAGTAAAACATGCGCATTTCACGATTTGGTACTTATATTAAGACTGTTCAATACAGTACGTTGACAAACGCGGTTCGAAAGGGCAAAACACTCGCTTACACAAAGTGTAGTGTGTCTTCAATATCAATTTAAATTTGAAGATAAAAGGCGTGGTGGGTCGTGTTAACATGGAATTACTACATGTCGAGTGGCGGCCGACTGCCCTGTCCGCCCCCAAGTCCCCGTCGCTACGTTTATTTATTTACTTCACTTTTCATTACGTTGGGAATCTGTTACTTCTTTTGGTCAACGAATGCGGCAACCCCACACACACGGAGCACTAGAATTTACGAATAAAACCCTCGCAGACAAGAAAAAATAACGATTAGTGATGATATTCTAGAACAGTAGCAGGCAACTTTTGAATTCATGAGGGCGCATACATAACTGAGGAGCAGTTCGATGGGCGCACCCCTCCCCACCCCATCTACGGAAAATAGAAAGGTGCGGAGTTAAAATTAACTGTCGCTTTATAATACAAAACATGGTTAAACAGGAAAACATTTTAATAAAAATAAATTACAGAACTCACCACGATAACGCCATTTGTTTTCATAAAGTGCACAGAAATGTAAAACTTGAAAAAGTCACGTTTAAAACATAAAGGTTTCAGTTCATTTTCTTGAAAACACTAACACTAATTATTGTATTAGAAAAAGTAAAATCTGAAACGCGCAAGTTAAATGTGACACTTGGAACCGCATGTCGCTGATTAATTTGTGGTAGTCTGGTTCCACCGCAATTCGAATCATTAAGGTTGATGTCCAGTAAGCGGGGTCTGTATTTGTTTTTTCGTAATCTTCATAGTTGAAAACAAAGATTCACACAAACCGAAGTGTGACTTAGCCTTGATGGCAGCGTACTTCAGCTGTGGAAACTTAGTGCTGTCAACAAGTTTCCAGAACGTCAAGCTTCGTTCAAATAACAAGCCTTAAGTGCTACATTGTTTTGTTACTTGAATATTTCTATTTCTAAAGTGTCTTGATTTGCGTCCAGGATATTACAAACGCGGGTTCGTGTCGTCTTTCAAAACAAAGTTAAATTACAAATTGGTTCGCGGGCGCGTCAAACCTTATCGACGGACGCAGGGTTGCCGACTGCTGCTCTAAAACATGTGCGCCACTTTAATTATTTGGAAAATGGTATTGGCTATGATAGGAATTCCGATACTAACGTTAAGTTCCAGACAATCTATGAACCGTATTTTATGAACAAAAAAGGTACTCGAGATTAAAGTTCTACAAAGTTATGACGGCCCCTGTACGAATTATGGGTATGAGCGTGAATTATGGACAACAACCAAGAAACAAGACAGTAAAATACAGTACTCGGAAATGTCGTTCTTAAAAGGAGTTCTAAACTTGGCCGTATTAGGAATGAGGCCATAAGAGAAAACTTATAAGTTTTTAACTTGAATGGAAAATTAAAAGATTACAAACGACGCGAGGGTGGAAAGAACACTTAGAAAGAATGTCAGATTCGAGGCTGGGCAAAACAAACTTATACGACACAGGTGTGTCCGGGTAGACCCAGGAAGAGACGGCTGGAGGATCTTTGAAGGCGGAACAGGCAGCACCTTACCTATGACGTGTTGTGAAGATGATGATGACGACGTCTACCAAAGTGTAATTACGCTGTTGACATATTGCTGACATGTTCCAACGGAAAACAAGTATATTCTGACAGCCGAATGACGACGACAAGACGGGTCGCCTGCACTGAAGGTAATAAGCTGCGATTGATTAATACTAACTGTGCAACATCGCGTCCACAAGGAGGAGGAGGAGGAGGAGGGGAGGAGGAGGAGGAGAAGGAGGAGGAGGAGGAGGAGGAGGAGGAGGAGGAGGAGGAGGAGGAGGAGGAGGAGGAGGAGGAGGAGAAGAAACGTTTGGTATTTTTCTAATTTCTGTCACAGAGAAATAATAAACAAATTTTAATGACTTACTTGTACGACTACAACCATCATCAAGAGATGTAATAAATTAAGAATGAGCTTTTCCTCTTAGTATAACGACTTGCCACAAGTTCCATCACCAACGTACATAAAACAAACACTTTACTTTACTTTATCCAATGGTAGCTCTTGACATCTCTGCCATTCGCCTACGAGCCTCCCAGTATAGACATGTATCGTGTCTGTCTTGTACGTCCGTCAGTCCTGTGCACCGCCGCAGGTCCATCTTGCTGGTGGTACAGAGTGGGCAGATGTCAGAGTCGGCTAGCCCAATCCTGTGCAGATGCGCTTGTAGATAATCGTGGCCGGTCAGGAGTCTGCAGTTGGCGACTGCTTCTGCTCTTCGGAGATTCCGAGGAGAATTTACGTGAATCTTACGATGTCCTCATAATTCACAATAGCTCACCTATGTACTTGTTACTTCTTATTCTCCACTCGTCATCTTCTTTAACCGGGCCATAAATACGTCTTCTGATCTTTCTTTCAAACCTTGTCGCTTTCTCATATCAACTACAACCACCATCTTCCCACTTCACTTCACAACATCATTTCTCTAGGACCATCAATGTCTTAAATATCCTTCGCATTTTCACAGACTTCCTCCAATCCCTGTATAGGCCTACGTCTATTACATGTCGTACAAGTAAGTTATTAAAATTTGTTTATTATTTCTCTGTGACATAAAACAAACAGAAACAGAAGAGAACAGAGCGCGACAAAGGAGTGCAGTGCCGACTATTATACCCACCCAACGAGGCCTACGTACAGCATTTGTTGGTTGCGCTACGTTTTCGGAAAATAAGTGAAAACTCTAAGCGATACATTTTATACCGTGCTGTGAATTAGTGTAGTTGAAAGATATACTATCTCCTTATAGTATGCACAAACTTTTCACAACATTGTTTTAGTAGTTTTATAACAATAATAATAATTTGTAAACGAGTTGGGTGGGGTGGGGGGCACACACAGGCCCAGTGCACCGACACGTCGCCATCGTCAGTGTCCGACAGTCGGTCCCACAAAGTCAGTGAATTCTCGTTTTCTGTAAGTAATTCACTTCTCGGTCGACAGACGACGGAGGGAGGCAAATTATTTTTTCACAACCATATTTTTAGTTTCCTAACGATCTTCTTTATTGAAACAGGGGGCAGCCGTTGTCGCTGGCTGACTACATAAGCCATGGAGTCATAAATAAACAATGCCGCCACGATTCATACATTAAAAAAAGAAAGCACCTACCAGATTCCTGCGTCTTGTTATTCTTAATTCATTGTCTTAATCACACACGCACGCGCGTGTTAACAAGTATTTTTACAGCAACCGTCGCCTTCCACATCATCATCATCATCATCTTCTTCCGCGTCCGCAGACCTAACCTAGGTTACAATACTCTCTCTCCGGCTCCCGTAGACACCGCTTTCCGCCACCAGGCAGTGTACTTCTTCTTCTCGAGGTCAGACAATGACCTCTCTCTCTCTCTCTCTCTATCGGCGGCACACGTTCGTTTAGTTCGCTCTTGCTTACATTTCTTTGCACTGTTAACCGCATTAGCACGCGCGCTATTACGGACTCTCTCTCTCTCTCTCTCTCTCTCTCTCTCTCTCTCTCTCTCTCTCTCTCTCTCTCTCTCTCTCTCTCTCACCGGACCAGTATAAACAACAGAACCGCACCCCATGCGGTGTGCAGTTTCCAATCAATTACTTGTAGTAGACTACACATGTCCCGTTTCTTCCAACATGCCGGACTACTACAGCAGACGAATATTATCTGTTTTTTTTTTATTCGCACAAAATGTTGTCAAAATAAAAATTACGACACAGCCAATAGAAGTGTTAACCGTTTTTACTAGGACCCAAAGATGACGATGATCTTTGCTTGAGATCATCTGCACTACACGAAGCAATACAGTTGTGGCCATGGAAAGACAGTTCAGAACAGAACAGAGGATGAATGTGGACGAGGAAGAGTTCGAGTTTCAACCAACTGTTTCCTTCTTCTTCTTCAGCACTACAGCCCAACGCGAGCTCTGGCTTCCAACACAAATCTTCTCCAAAGTCTCCTATCCATTGCCATCTGAGTCTAACCACTCACATCCATTCTTCTGAGATCTTCTAGCACACCGTCCAAACGTCTTATCCAAGGTCGGTCTGCGCCCTCAGGATCATCCATTTGCGCTCTAGGTGACCTGCCCGTTGTCTTCGTTGAGACTTTACATGAATCTTACGATGTCCTCATAATTCACAATAGCTCACCTATGTACTTGTTACTTCTTATTCTCCACTCGTCATCTTCTTTAACCGGGCCATAAATACGTCTTCTGATATTTCTTTCAAACCTTGTCGCTTTCTCATATCAACTACAACCACCATCTTCTCCATCTTCCCACTTCACTTCACAACATCATTTCTCTAGGACCATCAATGTCTTAAATATCCTTCGCATTTTCACAGACTTCCTCCAATCTCTGTTGTAACGTTACATAACCCCTGCCCAAATATGATAACATAATCACCAGAGTAAAAACCAGTAATCACCCATTTTTAAAAGTCAGAAATGGGGATTAGGTATCAAGCTATGAGAACCTTTGTACTCTAAAAACACTGTAAACAATAATCATAAAAGTGCAGTGTACAAAGTGGAACATAGTGTAATCGGTGAAAGTGTCAAACATTTAAAAAGAGCATCTCACAAATTTGTGCTAGAGATGAAAAAAAATCAGTATTGTAGCAATAGACTATGTTACTATTGACAAGCTTTGTATTTGTTGTAATTTTATATTATGTAGGCCACAAAGATCTTATAACTAGGAGTAATATTTTTGTTTACTATAATTATTTTGTTTAGATGTAAAATAATCCAGGGTTATATATAAAATAATAATAATAATACTATGTTAGCAAGATGGCATGTAAAAAATAGTGTAGAGTAAGGATACCTTAAATGAATTATAAATCATGAACAAACCAAAATAAAAGGAATTAAAATAAAAAATACCAGCAGACAAGTTTAAGTAAAGATATAAAGGAAAACCGTAAATAAATTAAATTTGATTATAGGTAAAATTTGTAAAGGATTATTTTTTCTAAAAAGAAGAAATGAAATAATAATAATTATTATTAGCCTATATACTAAAAGGTATCTAGATTAGCCAATAAAAAACCATACAAATTTTTGGTTACTAGGAGTAACTAACTAACAAAAATTGATTTAATTGTTCAGATATATCGGAAGTGAGCAGTTGAAACTAATGTAATGTTCGGTAAAAATTAAGAAAATAATAACTACGATTCGGAACTAACCATCACAAAATGAATAAATTTTATGAGTGATATCCACTACATCATAGACACCCTTTGAACAGAATAATTCACGCCAGCAAATTGATGGAAATTGTAAAGTCAGTCATCCATTTTCAAGCCTAGTCTACAGAAATTCAACATCATTGGGTGAGATCGTTTCCTATTCAAATTTAACTAAATTACACCTCAACTATATAAACTTAGAACACTAGAAACAGCACAATCTCCTTAAATTCATCCGGAAACAAGGTGAACATAAACTTTATTTTAAATAACCAAAAAACAGCAAAACGTGGCTTGGTTATTAACATTGCAGACGCCATTAAATAGTGTTCGTTTTTCGTCAGTGAAGAAAAGTAACCTGCGCTCTAGCGGTCAAAAAATCAACTGCATGATATAGATTATACTAAAATTTTAAAATAATTTATGTAAAGTTTGATACCGACCCATATACATTTCTGACTTCCTCAAAGTTCAAAGAACCTTAAATAACCCTGGGAAATTAATTACATAATTCTTTCTCGTTATTAAAACTGAAAAAATAAAAACATTTGTTATGTGATATATGTTTGTAAAAGTAAGATCGAAATAACTCTGTAATTTATGAAATAATCGATTATCCGTTCATGTTTTGGGAGACCATAAAATGTTAAATAAATTCAAGGAATGCCTTGTGGTTTAAATAATAAAATGTGTATTATTTCCAGTAGATGGTAGTTGGTTACAGATAATAAGAAGATCGAGAAGAGAAAGGAAATCAGTCCGGACATCAAGAAATTATTACGTACCATTTGAAGTCATTTAACCCCAAATGGGTTCGTAAAAGTAGAAATCAGCTGATGCCACGAGCGGAAAAATTTGAAATACTCAATCGTATACTAAGAGAGTAATTCTCTTTGCCTTTCTTTACTCTCTCTCAACTACTGTCAAACAACGGTATTGGTTTGATATAAACAAAATTTAAGAAAATCACAAAATATCTTTGTATAATCACACACACTCGATTTTGAAGGCATATAACACAGAGGTAACAAATTCTGTAACTCTTAATTAAGCTAGATTTTCGAAGAGTATTTAATAGACGTAAATTATTACTCGAGGCTTAAGATAGTGAGACGTTACACTGTATACGTCTATTACATGGAGATTCTTTCTTCGTATTACGGCAGAGACAGCCAGTGACGTAAGCAGAGAAGCTCCTGTGGGACCAAGGATGAGCCCAGCTTGAAGATTGGAAACTCCCCTTAATTTTATTAATTTACAATACTGTAATTCCTTTTATCTTCTTCTCCTTCTTCTCCTCACGGAGTAGGCACTTTGCCTGTTCCGTCTTCACAGAGTACCTCTCCATCACACTCTTGGTCTTCCTACATGTCTTGTACCAAAGGGTCAACCTTAGGTAGTCGTCCATCCTCAATTCTGTCCAGATGATGTAACCATTCCCCGTGATATGGGCTTGCACGATCTCCAGATCTGTCAGTACGTGACTATTTTCTCTGGCGATATCTCAAGTCTGGAATGTGTCTTAATAAACCTAACGACATTAACGAACTCAATGCCTCCTTACAGCAAGAAATCACATCCATATCAAACAACATGGTGCAAGCAGAGATGAGAAATCTTCGGGACAGACTGCAGCAGTGCATACAAAATGATGGAGGACATTTGGGAGAGATCTTATTTCAAAAATGAACCTACACCTGTAAATGGTATCAAACTTGCTGTAACTACATGATAGAACGAAAGTAAATAAAATATATTTTATATTATCGATTTTACTTCCACGTTCCATAAGGAAATGGAAGTACGGTGATGGCGAAAACAATCCTGTTCGAGATAAGGGCCGATTCTCACTGTACTACCCTTAAAACATGAATAAAAGTAATTTTCCAAAAAGTGTGTGCGCGTGTAGAATGTTTTCTACAGCGAACGATAACTGCCGCAAACTAAAACAGAAACAAATAATTTTTTGCATATTTACCTGAGTTGTAGAGGATTCAAGGCCTATTGAATTTGGTGAAGATCTGTTAAGGGGGAGGGGTAGTTTATCTGCAACGTTTTACGTTTTAACAAGAGTAGAGTACTTCATTTTTATAAATAAAGTATCCTGAAAAGTAGGTCATAATAATCCACTGTAGAAAGGTAGATGAAATATCTATAAATGGAAAGGGTAATTGAAGGGGCAGGAGGTAATTTTATATAAATGAAAATGATAATTGAAGGGCAGGGGATAATATTTTATATGTGTACCACGTTATCGGCAACAAAGAAGTAGTTTGTTGTTAAAATTCCTTGCCGGGCAGTTTGGCCGTAGTCCAATGTTTTCTGCAAAACCAGACGTTTCGGCAGTGCCATCGACTGCGCAACGTGAGGTGGTCATCGACTGCCATCATCACTGAAAATCGAGTACGCTAACGTGAGGTGATATACGTTAGTGACCACATACTGTGGTTAAGGCTGAAGAAAAAAGTACTTTTATGGAAATATTTTATTTTGAAAATGATTTCAAATATAAATCTTAGAATGATGTATGGAAGTCATGTATGGTTCTCCATACCGATATTTATTTTTTTTTAAATCGTTAGATTCCTGTGGCTGTATATGCCACGCGTGCGGTATAAACAAGGAGTCTGTTAAATGGGAAATCTGAGAAAAATAAAAAGGTCAACAACATTCGTTGATTTGCTCACGAGTAGAAAAAATATGTCGCTTATAAGGACACGGAGAAGACTGTGAGAGGGGGGCGGAATAACGTTTACACGGAACAATTTTTATAAGCGACTCGTAATGACCCAGCCGGGCGGCCCGGTCGTCCCTCCCCTTCTGTAGAAATGGAAACAAAGTTGAACAAAGGGGGATGAGACACGACAGAGCCCCGCTCCGTTAGGGGTGGATTTGCTAGAAGTTGGAAAATAATGAGGAGACGACAATGACGACGATGAGGATCTAGCGGCGTCCGTCCGTGTTGGGGGGGGGGGGGAGAAAGTCTGAAAGAATTTTGAACAGAGGCAGCGGTGGCGGTGTGCGTGGAATGACTGATCACTTCCACGACTCCAATATATTGTCAATAGAAGTCGTGTCCCCAACACCACTACTTATTACCTGACACCGCGCGCACAAATGTTTCTCTTGTTTTTCTAATAAGATGAAATTTGCCAGTTTCCAGAGAAACACACACAGGCACAAAACAGGCTCATCTTACTGTTTATGTAGGGTTACCATATGACCTAGGCGAAAAAAAGAAGACAACCTGAAGATTTAACAGCATGATCGTTACTTTACGGATCCGAAAAATTTGACAACAAAAATATTATACATTACGGATAAGAAGGTATTCGTGATTAAATTAAGCATTTTTACAGAGTTTTGGCATATTAATAAAAATAAATTCTACTTGCCTACAACTGATAACTACCACTAGCTATACTCGGAATGTCCACGAAAACAAGCAACTCAATTCAGAACTATCAATAACCTTAAAAGCTCACAAATGTAGACGACTATTAGAATTGCAGAATACGCGGGAAAGATCTGTAAGCAAGCAACATAATAACGCCAATGGCTGAGCGGCGCCGCTGGGAGCGTGACTACATTATTCAGTTTTACGAAAAAGAGGACATTTCCCGGTCTTATAAAAAATCCTCCCAGACAGATTTTTAACACTAAAAAAGAGGACGTGTCGGGAAAAGGAGGACGCATGGTAACCCTAGTTTATGCGACATCGTGGTCTGTTTCATATTAAGAGGTAAAATTCCGGATTACACGACATTATAAGGCCTGGTTTTTTCCCGCTCGTAAACTTTCGTGGTTTCTCGATTGAATACACGTCGTCTTATTTATTTATTTTTAAAACCAAACAATATTTTTAGAATATGCATTAACCATGTGGAAACAGAAATGCCATGGAATGGGAATACCGATACGAAACGAACACCTGTACACACTATGCTTCGCCGATGACCAGGTACTGTCGTATGTTAAGCTTTGCAACTCAAGAAGGAATGCGGTGACGTTTGCCATTCCACTGCACGTATCAAGGTACTACTACACATTTAAAGTACGTTTAACACTGCCTCTCGCACTGTATTTTTAACTGCATATAGGGATAGCCATTATGTTTTATCTATGCCTGTTTCATTTATTGCTTACACTTTTCAGATCAATATTAACTACCAATAAAAATGTTACTTTAGGAAGTGTAATTATATAGATACCTAAACGGATTTAATGGCAATATAAAGCATAGTCAACTAATAACAGAAATTATAATTAACAGGTAAGATAGTTGAGTAAGTTGTGACTTACCTCATGTAAGTGGTTGGGCCAATTCCGAATCTGTTTCAGAGTCCTCGGTATCACTGTTGTCACTGGCACTTTCACTGTCATCACTGATACCTCCTGTTTCAATTACAAAACTGTCAATAATGTCTGACGTAATGCCATCTTTATCCCAGTAGTAGTCCTCCATTCGTATAACGTGGTTTTCATATCCTGTCCAATCGCAAGGTGTAACTGATTCAATTGCCATTTCAGTAATTTTCTTAAGCGCATCTAACGATAAATCTCCTGTTGTATTATTGTCCCGTATTATACGCTTCATTTTTGCCCATGCTAATTCAATAGCGTTCAGATCGCACATATAAGGTGGTAATCGAAGAGGTGTGTGACCAAAAGCTTTCAAAATAGCGTCTATCTTAAATGTTTTTTCTTTTGGTCTATGCGCTTCTATAAGACAGTAAAGTTCTTGTTTGCGCATTTTTTCATCATAGTAGATGCCGTCTCTAAAAAGCCACTCTCTCATTTCTTCTTTTAGAGCGTATTTTGACGGTACCTTGTCAGTTTGGGTACAGTGGTACGGAGCATTGTCCATTATAACTATTGATTTTGCTGGTAAATTTGGTAAAAGCTTTTCATTAATCCATTTTTCAAAATTAACACTATTCATTTGCCCGTGATAATCTCCACTAGACAAACCGGCCTTGAATACAAGTTTCGCGTTAGGTATAAATCCATTTCTGCTCCCTGCATGCAATATTATTAGTCTCTTCGAGCCACTCTGATTAATGTGAATATTGCATTCGTCACTTCGCCATCCTCTCTGATGAGTTAAGTTACTGTCTACCCATGTTTCATCTATGAACACTATCTCTCTATTCTCTTTTTGATAAAGTTTAAGCTGTGTAAGATAACGATGCCGCCACATCACGATTTGCGGTCTTTCAATTAGTAGACTTCTTTTATTACTAAATCTTTTCCACTTAAACCCTATTTCCTTAATTATTTTTAGTAAAGAACTGTTACCCCATCGAAAATATATTTTTTCTTTCACCACGGGTAGAAGTTTTGCCACTGTCGGCACTTTTTTCTGCACTGTGTAAAAATCATTAATAATTCTACTGATTACACACCTGTCAAACTCGTCCACGCTTACCACGGTGTGATTCGGTCTAGTTTTTCTCCGTTTCCCTGGGGTACTTAAACGCTGATCCGGGCAATTTTCTAGACGCGTATTGTGTTCTTTCAGGATTTTTTAAATTGTAAATTCTGAAACGCCAGTGTAATACGCTGCTCTTGCTGTAGCGTTTTTAACTGTGAAGGAATATGCCCCTTTCCTTGATTCTTCATCACACTTTTCAATAACAGACGATATAATTTCACGTCCTTCCGAATGAATTGTTTTGTTACTTTTTTGCGAAATCATTTTAATATTATTTTTTAACGGAACTACTCATAAAATATAATTATTAATGTCAAATTCACTGCTTAGTAATTGACAACGAACAATAAAATAATTAAACGATAGGCTAATAGTTAATTTGTACCGATTAAGAAAACACAAACAAAATATTCAATAGATTACACTGACATATAATGTACGAACGCTCAATCTAATACGCACACGAAATAACAACTGAATACGTCTTCTGAACAATTCCATACAGAACAAATACGTACTGAACAATGTTTACAGAACCAGTAATACCGCACCAACACAAGCACGCGTTATGATTAAGTACTAAGAAGTAGCCCCCCCCCCGCTCTTCAGACGTCTCGGCAGCACAGCTTGTACGAACACAGTAGTTATAGCCCAGGATGAAGAAGATCTAAGCTACACGGTCAGAAAGCTGAATGAAGAATACACAAAGATTGGATTGGAAATAAACATAAAAAAGACTGAATACTTGGCAATTAGAGATGAAGAAACAACAGATTTAGAAGTAGACGAAAATTTTAAAATTAGAGGAACAGAAAAATTCAAGTACCTAGGAGTCACACTGAGTAAACAAGGCACAACGGAAGAGGTAATAAAAAGTAGATTAGGGCAGACTTAGAACAGGGATTAGACAAGTACACAGTGTTATATGGGACAAAAAGATTAGAAAAAGCACCAAAAAAATGATATATCAGCCCATAGTCCAAAGCATTATGATGTATGCAGCGGAAGTATGGGTTATTAACAAAAAGAATGAAAGAAATATTCTTGCAACGGAGACGGAATATTGGAGGAGGTGCTGTGGAATAACGAGCGCAGACCGAATAACAAACGAGGAGATTAGAAGAAGAATGGAAACGGTAAGAAGTGTAATTGACTACATCGAAGAAAAAAGATTGGTGTGGTACGGTCATGTCCGGAGAGCCCAAAATAGGTGGATCAACAAAGTGACGGAATGGAGTCCATTAGGAAGGAGAAAAAGGGGAAGACCGAGAAGATCTTGGAGGGACGAAGTGGATGAATCTATGCAACGTATAGGACTTGAGGAAGGACAATGGGAACATCGGGAGAATTGGAAAGCCAGGTTGAAGGAAGGGAGACGGCACTAGCTGTAGCAACCCTATTATACAGGCCTATATATATATATAAAACAAAAAATATCCCCTTTATACTACGATAAGGCATCCTTAGCGGCTCGACTGAGACACAGCAAAAGTCTTCACCACCCACCCCTATCAGTGGCGGATCATAAATAACGCTAGGGTATGCTGCAGCACCGGGCACCAGGGCCTCAACTGTCAGAGGGGCCACCATCCAACTGAACTGACTAAGCGAAGCAAAGCTTATGATTACATTACGCAATTGTTTGGTTTTCTTACGTAGTTATTAACCATGGAAAGAAAAAGAACCATATCGAGTTGCAAAATCAAGCGAAAGCTCTTGCAGAAGTTTACTCGAAAGATTTGAATAACGATCTTCTTAGAATGGAAGCATTTTATGCCATGAGTAAAACTGCAAGAAAGAGGTTTTTTTTTCAAATCGTTCAAATGAAGAAATACATTCTATGATACTAGTTTGTCCGCGCAAACTATTAAACGGGATTATTGACTGTTAAATGACTGATGTATTTTCGAATATATACATTGCTTATCATCTGCTTTTGACGATTCCAACAGCCAACTGCGAATCTGAAAAAGTATTTTCTGTATTAAAACGCATTAAAGATATGTTGAGTTCAACTATGGGAGATGAGAGATTATTTTCGTCAGCAAGGTTGAATATTGAAAGCGAGATACTTGAATCGCTCGATTTAGACGAAATTATACAAGGCTTCGTTAAAGCAAAAACACGAAAAAAATGGATCGATTAGTATTTTCTAAGCTTAAGTACTACCGTGCTCATTGTAATCACTATTTAGCTAACAATTTGTTGTAGTTTGAGAGTTTAATAAAATAATTGTTAACTTTCGGAATTGTGTATGCCATTTAGGAGTGTACATAATTGATAAAAGGTTGAATTTTGAATCTGGGGGGGGGGCACCAGTCTGCCAGCCATAGGGCAGCGCCACGAGCTTCTAATCCGCCTCTGACCCCTACTTATACAATAAGCCCCACCACCCACAATGTTACAAACAAGTCCCATAATTTGCTACAAACTATCCCGTCCAATAATCCTCCTGAAAAATTACAATAAATCATTTTGAAATAAAACAATACATTGTCGTCATCATCATCTTCAGCAAGGATTAAACCAAAAAATGGTTTTGTTTCGGTCCCAAGCAGACGGATTAGAGTTGGTCACTCCAACGTTGCACTCATTTCCGTCCCTTTCGGCTAATATTCAATAGTTTCTTGGAGATGCAGCAGTCGTCCATTAGGTTAAGATGGTTTCAGCCATTAAATATTGGGCAATCCTATCGAGAACACACTACGCATTCAGTTCCTGCCGTATATATGCATTTCTTCTGCGATCTTGTAGAGTATATCCTGCAAAGTGCTTCAGAAATCTCATTTCGCCCGCTTGAATACCGCTGGCCTGGGATTTCGTTAAAATTCAAAACGTTAATACGTAAAATATTTAACCACAGTAAAATTTTAACTATTGTTACCAATTTAACAGTGTTGTTATTATTAAGGTCTGTCAACAGTGGCGTGGCGTAGGTACATAAAACACCTGTTGTCGGTTGTGATAAGACTAACATTTAACTTAAAAATTAATTGGAATTTTTTCTTGTAACAAGAGTTCTTTTTTAGAGCACTTTCTGTCATTCGCTAGGAGAATGAAGAGGGTTCGGTTTCAACGGGAGCTGACTCTCATTATACTTACACATTTTACTTTTCTTTTATAAAACTGCTATAATTGTTATTATTTAGACAAAGCTTTTCGTCATCACTGACATCTTCAGGTCTTAAACAACGTCTGTCAACTGTACGTTGTAGGCTTTTATACTTTAGGCCCCTCCCCTTATGTCATCGCCCTTCCTATTGGTTCTAGCTGATACCGCTCTTCACGGGAACTTTGTCTACATTTTTCCGTTAGGCATTTTACTAACGTCCGTCAAATTGTTTTACGAATCTCCCGTTAATTTCTTCATGTAATATTTTACTTTCTGCCTTATAATCTTTTACATTTCGCCATTTTTAGTGTGTTATTCTTATTATTTTAATTTATTGTTTAATATATAATAAAATATTTCTTCATTTCTAAAATCCAATTTTATATTCATTAATTTATTCTTATCTTCTTTTTTAACTTTTAGTATTTCTAATTCTTCTATTAGTTTTATATATTAAACAATAAACAAAAATAAATTAAAATAATAAGAATAACACACTAAAAATGACGAAATGTAAAAGATTATAAGGCAGAAAGTAAAATATTACATGAAGAAATTAACGGGAGATTCGTAAAACAATTTGACGGACGTTAGTAAAATGCCTAACGGAAAAAATAATAAAATTAAAAATAATAAAGACAAACTGAGAAACACATGACTAAACGAACAAAACACAAATAGGTAGGTAGTAACTGTGCTGCACGTCAGTTATGAAACACATTGGGTGGACGAATGTGCCCCCCCCTCAACACTTTGTACAGTAACTAGTACGAGGTCAATGACCTTAGGCAGTAAAACATTGCCGATGTCTGAGCCGGCAACACAAGACGATGCAAGTGCCCAGCAGTTTGAAAGCAATGCTACGCTTTTCTTAAATTTTCCCTACTAATATTGTTCGGATTTCAAATTATCCAATAACTAAAATATTTATTCTAGTTATGCACACGAAAAACTTCAGAAGGTTGGAAATTAAGAAGTAATGACGAAATATATCAAAGTATAGAAAATATAACAGAAACAATGAGAAAAAGAAGACAATTATTTTTTGGACATTTATATAGAATGGACGACAATAGGTTGACAAAGCAGATCTTCAAATATCTGTGGGGGAAGAAGTCAATACCAAGTTGGATTAAAGAAGTCCAAAAGGAGTTTTTCGGACAAAAGTGTTAAAAATGGAGGGAGTCCAGGGTAGGAGAGAGAGAAACGCAGGTTCAAAGTGGACTGAAGACAGGAAGAAGAGACACAGTGAGAAGATGAAGGAATATTGGAAAAAAAGGAAAGGACAAAGAGTAAAGAATTGAAATTGGCATGTGGTCCTTAGATGGCCAATACGAAGAAACAAAAATTTATTCTGTGATATAATTAATATTATTTTCTCTTATTTCCAGTACTGTTGTCGCTGGCAACAGCGGTTACATGGACGCCACGCTACTGTCTGATAATTAATACAAGGTGAAAACAATGATGGAAAACTTGATTCCAAAGTTAAACGCATTAATTTATTGAATTAAAAATTCAGAATCAGTATACAGTGTACATACTAACGGTTTATAATTCAAACGATTTTAAGTTAGAAAATAATATTGTCAAATAATATGGCTACAGTTCTCTTCGTTGAGCTACTCTTTAACATTAATATCAGTTATGGCACGAGTTCTACAATGACGTGAAATGCCCCCTCCGACTAATAACAACGGAACAAAAGGTTATGTTTTTTCTTGAATTCCTTAAAATACGCCAACAGCGACCAAAATAAAATACAGTGGAACTCGCGAATAACGAGAACTCGGATGCAACGAGCAAAAGTACGAGATTTGTTTGGTTTTGTATCTTAGTAATGATAATTAAACTCGTGTTTAACGAGTAGGAACGCATTAGAGCAGTGGTTCTCAAACTTTTCAGTCCGCGCGCACCCCCCCCACTCCCCACCCCCCAAATAATTAAAAATTTCACGGACCTCGTCTGAGTTATGAAATATAACAAACAATAAATGTGATACACTCTTATATTTTAATTAAAATGTATTACAATAAAAATTCTCTTAACTTCCAAAATTATAATATTAATTATATTAAACATAGTTTAATGTGAACAATGAAGGTGGTTTTGAATGATTAGCTCTCCAATATTAGGTTTAATGTCTGATAATTTCAATATTAAGTCACTCTCTACATCAAGTATATTTCTTAACTTTGCCAACCTCGGCTCCATCTTTCCAGCCACACGTATCGAAATCCAGCTACTTTGACGTAAAACCAGCTTCACGGAAAAACGTTTTGCTTAGATACAGTGCTTATACGTGGACTAAAACAGCGCGATCAGTTCTGCGTTGATGCGGCGCATTAGTCAGATCTGGAATACGACATGACTTAAAGACATTATTAAATCCATTAGTTTGAAATTACTTTTACAATTACAATTTGTTTGAACAAAAACAAAGTAGGAATCTTCTACTAATTTTTTTTTAAGATTCTAAAATTTACATTTTAGGCATAAAAAATCTGAGAAAATTACGGTATATTCTATTCTTTCTTAAAAGTGTCCGCGGATCCGCGGACCCCGCTTTGGGAACCACTGCCTTAGAGACTGGGTTATAACGGGCATTTTAACGCAGGCTTGTTCACCGGTTAAGATCCAAAACGTTTGTTACAATACAGCATTTCAAACATTCGTTTAAGATCATTAACGCAATTTAGTGAAATTAATAATTTAAATGATGAATTCGTGGAATATTCAAATAAATTACAAAACTGTTTTGATATCTACAAATACAAAATTACTAAACAAACAAAAATAGATGACTTTTTTAAGGTTAATTAAGTTCTGTGTGCGAAATATAATTTTGACGATTCCATTTAGAACGAAGAACCAAAAGACAAATAAATTAGAGTGTAGTTTCATGTAATTTAAAAATAAATACTGTCCATGTGACATGGAAAGTTTTGCGTTTCTTGCCAGACAGCCAGCTGATTTTTGGTAAGTTTTTACTACACAGTTACTTTTACTATATTTCGCGAATGCACTATACGCCAATATTCAGCAAAGAATGTTAGTGTCAAAAAAATGTTCAAAGTCTAAATTTCACTTCTAGGCGTAGAATGTTTTATTTGAAACATTTCAAAATTTGACTGTGCAAAGCCTCTTTTATAGTAGACTTTTTGTTGTGTGTTCGATAATCACGATATAAAAATTTAGGCTTGTGAGTCGACAACTCGGATGTAGCGAGCACCCGGTTTTAACGAGCACATTTGTTCGGTCCCTTGAATCTCGTTATAATCAAGTTCCACTGTATATACCATTAAAAGTAAAAATAAAACAACACTAATCGTCATGTCATTAAGCAGCCGGAGAGTACGAGTCAATGAAACACACACACACACACACACACACACACACACACACACACACACACACACACACACACACACACACACACACACACACACACACACACAGTTGTTTTACATGAAATATAGCGCAGGCGGCCTCCTCCCGGCTGTCACTGCCTGTCCGATTAACAATACCACATGAAATATAACACCACACACAGCGCGGGTTCTTTTAAAAAAGTCTATGGCAACAACACGAAACTGTAACGAATTATCTGCCGGCCGTGGCAGCGATACCCTCCCCCCTCTCCGTACATTGTGGTAATCAATATGCTCTTATTATTTTACGAAAATTTATTTAAAGGCAGAGAGAAGTACAGTATACTATATCTATACGGCCGTGAAAAGGTGAGTACCTAACCGGCCTTCTTCGTACTTGATAATTGTTGCCGTGCACGCGATCCGGGAACACACACACACACACACACACACACACACACACACACACACACACACACACACACACACACACACACACACACACACACACACACACACACACACACACACACACACACACACACACTGCAAACACCACAGTGAAGTCGTAACCTTAGAAAGAAGTATGTTTTAAACATGTGACATTAACGGTACATTTTGATAACGCATTCTTGTGGTAATAGGCCTATCCAAGGTAGAAACTTGGGCTCGATTCACGTCGATTGTTTCCTGTAAGTTTTCATAATTCAGAAAGTAAAGTCTAACAACCTATTAAAAAATGACGACCTATTTTTCTTATACCGCGTTTGCTTTTTTAAATACTCTTACTAATCGTTATATCGACTAATCTATAATTAATACCGAGACCGAGATAAATAAATTCTTGAAGAATCAGTTTCATCTACTTCTGTTTGCCTTCACACGTTGTTTACGAGACAAAGTGGCGCAGATAAATGGCGATATGGGGTGTGGGAGACATTCAAAGCTTTTACGGGCACTCGTAAACGGTAAATCGTCCAAAAAACGATTTTTTTCCAATATTTTCAGAGAAATCTGATACCAAATTTATGTGAATACGCCTAATGATATATTTTTTGTGTTTAAAAACAATTAAGATCGTAGTAAAAGTTCCTTTAAAAGTGCTGATAATGTTACAGTTTTTTCCAAACTTTAACAAATCTCCCTTATAACAAATCGTAGAGACATACCGTATCATAGGAAAGGGAATTTCAATAAACATTCACTACCATTGTCTGTAATGTCTGTCATAAAAACCAATATTTGTTACTCTAAAGTCATCCTAATTTGTTAAAAAAATGTCTTCTTGGTAGTACACAGAATGCCTACGGGTCGCCGAACTATTTGGTTTGGAGTAGATTGCCAAAAAATATATTTGTTGAAGTGGATACTTTGGTTTTGGGTATACATGATGCTGTGTTGACCTTCGATAAAGGTAATATAAGCAAGTGTCAAGTCTTACAAAAAAATCAGGGATCAAACCAGGATCAAATATGGTTAAGGTATTGAAAAAAATTAACTTGCAACGAATCCTTAAGACAGAGACAGCAGTAGATGGCTTGATGAAAAAGGTTGAACAGCCAACTAGAAATGTGAAGAGAAAACTAGACGGTCAAATGGAGATAATGAAGGACCCCGAGAATGGGGCTGGACCTTTAATCAGGTAAAACGGTAAAAATCTGTTTTAAAAACTTTAAATGCGTTTTCCTGTAAATTAATTTTTTTTTTAGATAAACGATCCATTGTTTCAGAAACCAAATAAACTATCAAGCTGCATTTTGTTGTGGTTACTGTGTTAATGGAGACATAACCACGCTAATAGAACTATACGAGGGGGTACCCAAAAATAACCGAAATTTTTTTTTTAAAACTATGTATTTAATTTTTTTTACAAAACAACCTTATCACCTTCAAAGTACTCTCCATTACACTTAATACATTTGTCCAATCTGCGATCCCATTCCTGGAAACATTTTTCAAACTCGTCTGTTGAGATGGCCGACAGCTCCTGCCTCGTTTTTTTCTTTATCGCTTCCACGTCGTCAAAACGTTGTCCTTTCATGTCCCTCTTCATTCGCGGAAACAAGAAGAAATCGCACGGAGCGAGGTCAGGTGAGTAAGGGGCGTGGGGCAAGGAAGTCATGTTTTTTGCTAAAAACTGGCGCACTGAAATGGCTGCGTGAGCAGGTGCATTGTCATGGTGGAAAAACCAGTCCCTCGTCTGCCACAAATCGGGCCTTTTTTGTCGCACATTGTTACGTAATCTTTTTAAAACCTCCAAATAGAAAACCTGATTAACAGTCTGACCTGGTGGGACGAATTCAGAATGCACTACCCCTCTCACACCGAAAAAACAAATGAGCATCGTCTAGATGTTTGATTTCACTTGACGAGCTTTTTTTGGGCGAGGCGACAATGAAATTTTCCACTGGCTTGACTGTTGTTTAGTTTCGGGGTCGTAACCATAGCACCATGACTCGTCACTCGTCACCTTGGAAAAAAAATCTGGGTCGGTTCGGAGCTGGTCTTTCAATGCACGGCATGTTTCAACTCGAGTCTCTTTTTGCTGTTCAGTCAGGACCCGAGGCACAAATTTTGCAGTGACCCTTCTCATCCCCAAATCTTCTGACAAAATTCGCTGAACCGAGCTCCAAGTTATTCCAGATAACTTACTAATCTCTTCAATGGTCCGTCATCGGTCTTCAAGCACGATTGCATGAACTTTTTCAACATTTTCGTCAATTCTGGAAGTTGACGGACGTCCACAACGAGGTTTGTCATCAGTTGACATTTCACCTTCTTTGAAACGAGAAAACCTTTGGTACACTTGAGTTTTTCCCATAGCACTATCCTTGTAAGCTGTTTTCAACATCAGAACAGTTCCTGCGGCGTTTTTCCCAAGCAGGAAGCAAAATTTCACAGCAGCGCGCTGTTCACTTAAATCCGCCATGACAAAAAACGAGGAGCAAGCGAAACTGCTTTTACAAAACGAATTACTGTGACCGGACACAACCTTCCCAGGCGACAACAATGACGGCACTGAACTCGGAACGAGTTGCGCTACGCTCGCCTAGCGGGAGAAATGCGTACTACGTAAGCTCCGCCACTCGCAGTGCTATTCCGGTTATTTTTGGGTACCCCCTCGTACTGTTTCACCGAAAAATAAAAACAGACAAAATATTTTTGTAGCCCAAATTTTTAAAGCGAAACACAGAAAATTAGGTACTGCGATAATTGTAGTAGCGTTTGTAGTGTACAATTTGCTTATCTGTGAGCTAAAACTTCAGATTTATATCTTTTACAGGTTCTGAGATAATGGTTCTCAAAATTGAAGCATGAGATAACAGCGGCGCCTCCTGGCTGTGAATACCGCAACTAGCAGCTAGCGACGCGTTGTACTAGCCATCCAACCGTCACTATAACACAAGAGCCGTGCGGTATGCCTTGGTCCTTTACGGACTGTTGAGCAGAGGTTTATTGAAGCATGAGCACATTGTACGTTTCGTAGACTCAACGAATACAATAGTTAGGTCACCTAGAGCGGATCGATGATCAGCGTATGCCAAAGAAAATCCATATGGCAGTGGCGGAGGTGTATAAAAGCAGAAAGAGGGGTCGATCTAGGTTAAGACGGTTGCATCATGTGTTGCAAGATCTCAGAAGCATGGAGTGGAGGGGTTACGTTGAGATGGCATAGGATAGGAGACACTGCAAATGACTGGTGTTGGAAGCCAGAGCTCAAGCTGGGAGGAGGAGGAGGAGGAGGAGGAGGAGGAGGAGGAGGAGGAGGACGACGACGACGAGGAGGAGAAGAAAAAGAAGGAGGAGGAGGAGGAGGGGAGGAGGAGGAGGAGTGAGACATGGGTGACTAAGAACAACAAAGAAACCAGTATCAGCTTTAGCTGAGTTAGTACTATTTTAATGCGCGAAAAAATATCTTCAACCCGTTTCCATAATTCAAGAAACTGCGTCAGACCACGAACGAGGCCAAACCTGTTGATACAATAACATATGTATATGAAAGAGATGACAGAAAAGAGTGTTGTGTACTCACCTCATTAATATGTTTGTAAGTTTTGATGAGATCCACGCTGAGCTTGCGTAGCGGCGCCGTGGCTGGATCACGAAAGTGATGGGGTATGCGGGCCTGCATAGCCTGTATGGCCTGCACGTCGGAGGGGGTGCGAGTGCCGGGCCCGCCGACCGGCCCCTGCTGCGACAAGGATACAGCCAGCTGCTCCTCGTCCACGAGACGACCGTAGAGCACCGCATGCCGCACGCTCTCCCCGCTTCCTGCAACACACAACGCACAACATAACCTATTAGTACAGCCCCGTACTTCTCCCTAAAGGCGCTACGCACTAAGCCAAACGAAGGCAAGCGATCGAATTCGTTCGGTCAATGTGTACGAAGCCTTTCGTTAGCATTCGTTCGTCTTCGGCAAGGTTCGTTTGGCAAAGGCGCTTACACACTAAGCAAATGAAAGCGACAAGCGATCGAATTCGTTCGGTCAATGTGTACGAAGCAACTAACCACTTCGTTAGCATTCGTTAAGGTTCGCTCGGTAAAGGGGCGAACACACTAACCGAACGAAGGCAGACGAAGGTTACCGATCGAATTCGTTCGGTCAGTGTGTACGTAGCAACGAGCCCCTTCCGTCGCCTTCGTTAATGTTCGCTCGGCAAAGGCGCGTACACACTAACCGAACGAATTCGTTCGGTCAGTGTGTACACAGCAACGAACACCGTCGTTCGCATTCAAGGTTCGCTCGGCAAAGGCGAGTACATACTAAGCGAACGACGGCGGACGAAGATTAGCGAACGAATTCGTTCAGTCAGTGTGTACGTAGCAACGAACCCATTCGTTCTCCTTCGTCACGGTTCGCGTAGTAGGCAGAACAACACCGAACGCAACCGAACTGAAGCATGTGGCTTCGTTCGTTGTAAATGTGAACGGCTCAAACAACGCCGAATTCGATCGTTGACGTTTGGTCCGAACGCCTTGACTACCCTTAGTTCGCTTAGTGTGTACGCGCCTGAACACTGTTCGCACATCAAAGCCGCCATGTCTGACTGGAGGCGGCTGATGACGCAACAGACACTGTAAACTTCAGTTAGTGTTGAACAAAAAACATATACTGTATCACAAATTTTACTGCTAACACAAAAATAAAATATACACACATCGTACTTTATGGTAGGGTAAATTAAATACACACACACCGTACTTTATGGTATGGTAAATTAAATATACACACACCGTACTTTATGGTATGGTAAATTAAATATACACACACCGTACTTTATGGTATGGTAAATTAAATACACACACACACCGTACTTTATGGTATGGTAAATTAAATACACACACACACCGTACTTTATGGTATGGTAAATTAAATACACACACACCGTACTTTATGGTATGGTAAATTAAATACACACACACCGTACTTTATGGTATGGTAAATTAAATATACACACACCGTACTTTATGGTATGGTAAATTAAATATACACACACCGTACTTTATGGTATGGTAAATTAAATATACACACACCGTACTTTATGGTATGGTAAATTAAATTCCATGTACAATGTTACGACGGTCTCTTTGATTTTCCATCGTCACTTCATGTCACTTAACGCGTGTCTCAAAGTGTTCTTGAATACACTGCAACCTACTTGAAAGCGGCCTTGACTGGGGCAAATCTCCCACGCTGGCTGGCTTCGATAGGCTTCTTGTTACAATACCATTACGACAGGCATGTTGAGCCTTTGCCTGCGGCATCAGACACAGTCAATTACCCAGCCAGAAGCCTCGTCTCTGTTCCACTTGGGTAATTCTCAGTGGTGGGGGGGGGGGGACAGACACGTCGGCGGCTATGTTCCACTGAGGATCCAGTATTGCGGGGTACGTCGCTTTCCCTTGTCCAGGATTACGGACGAAAACAAAAACGGCGGTGAAGATGTGGCAGCTCTAACTTACGTACTTATGTGGATACTCCAAGTAATGGGGTACACCCGGGGTAACAAGGGCGAAGAAGACTCTAACAGGATGGACCAACCTCTCATGTGGGGATAGTACTCATGATGGTTAGACTTACGCAGTAAGACAGCATCCCTGTCACATCACCCTCTACGAAGTGCTGATGTAACTTTTACAGAGTAATAAATGATTGGACGTCTTCACAGTCCGGATGGATTTAAGTGGCTGGATAGACGGCTATCTAAAGTAGCATATAGTTATCCCTTTGGACTCTTGGAACAAAGAATGTAGGAAGGCCAAGAGTAAGACTGAAGGAGGGGGAGGGGGAGAATTTATAACATTACGAAATGTGAAAATTATACAAATATCACATTATTAGATGCAGCATATAAACCGTATTTCAGAATTTTGATTTCTAGGTTAAAGGTGGTAGCAGATAATTTGGTGAAGGAGGATCAAATGGGCTTCACGAAAGGAAGGTCAACACATGAAGCAATTTTTTTGTATTAAGCCAAAGCATAGAGAAGCATCGAGAATTTCACAAACAAACACACACTGCTTTCTTTCACTTTGTTAAAGCATTTGATAATTTTATAGATCAAAATTGTGGAACGTATTGGAGTGAAGAGGTTGTCGTTCATTAAATCTGATTCGAGCAATACACAGTTTATACAAAGAAGAGATAAAAATCCGATTATCTATTTATGGGAAAGAAACACATGGTATTTCTACCAACAAAGGTATCAAACAGGAGTGGAGAAGAAGAAGAAGAAGAAGAAGAAGAAGAAGAAGAAGAAGAAGAAGAAGGAGGAGGAGGAGGAGGAGGAGGAGGAGGAGGAGGAGGAGGAGGAGGAGGAAGAGGAGGAGGAAGAGGAGGAAGAGGAAGAGGAAGAGGAAGAGGAAGAGGAAGAGGAAGAGGAAGAAGAAGAAGAAGAAGAAGAAGAAGAAGAAGAAGAAGAAGAAGAAGAAGAAGAAGAAGAAGAAGAATAATTTGAAGTCTCCAAGACTTTTTAATATTGCTACGACAATTACTGAATGCTCGCGAAGAGTTGAGAGTGTCGTTGTAGCAGTTTCTCGGCTAGTCGAGCAGGCTCACTATCTGGGTCAAGTCAATGTACCGAAGTAGCATCCAGACTGAGCGAGCACTTGTAACTACGCAAATTATGCTGTCATTTGGCCAGGAGAATGGAGGATTTCTTCAGGACATCTGCGACATTTATACACAAAGCAACAGCGGCCGGCTTAGAAGATAGTTACAACACCTGCCGATATTGTAGAGTGCAGCTCAAGTGACTGTTATGTATTAGTGGAAAGTGATTACTGTGTTGTAATTAGTGCGTAACTCTAACAGTTGACATTTTTATTGCGTGTGGACAAATTTAACTTGAATTACTGTACGACAGTACGCTGTTGATTTCAAATTGTTATTTGTGACTAATTAAAGCTGGTAATTAGTGACTTCATTGGTGTCTATTTTTTTTTTTCTACTAGTAATTTTATACAAACCACTATGTTGTATTTGGTACTGACGAGCGCTTTCGGCAGTCAAGCCATCTTCAGGTCATTTACCAACAGAGAAATATGAAACCGTTCACTTCTTATATACCGTTTTACCGGACCTATCTAGCCCCGCCCCTTGACGAAGTAACGTCTTACTTATCTCCACCCATAGTGGATTGTCTTACATTACCAATTTTGTAGCCGTTACAATTTACGTTTAACTTACTCTTTTTTGTTGTCTAATAAGCTGCTAAATATTTCTTCATTTTCAAATGTGGTTTTTATATTCATACGTCGTTTTTCATCTTTATTTCTTATTTTTAATATTTCCACTTCTTCCTTTAATTTCCTTTCTATTTCTTTACTCATCACTTTTATTATGTTATAATTTACGACTGGGTCTATGAATTTATGTCCTTCTTCTATAAAATGCCTAGCGTATAATGAATTAGTCGTTAACTCTCCTTCACCCCTCCTATGTTCTTTAAATCTCTGGCAAAAGGTGACTATTTTTTTCCGCTGTACAATACGACGATCCGTGGTATCAATGCGCTTTGCTGAGCGCGCCAATCAAGCAAACCGCCAATATCTCGAAAACGAAAAGGATAATTTTACTGAAACAAAAACCAAAATAAGTCTCCCAGTGGGAGATGCATGGGTTTCGAACCTTATGGTTCTACCTCCAGAGAAAGACTATTAGAGTTGATTCCTAATGAAGAAAAAATGTATGCCTTTTCTTTATCGTCATCGCAGAGGAAGCAGTCACTGTGCCAAAGCGACTACGACTTCATCAAACGATTATTTTTTCATTTTCTTCTTCTTTACAATAAGCTTTGTTGATATTTTGTTCCTTTGCTTTGAAATATTGCCTCTTACACGTATTAGTTTCATTAGATTATTTATTCATGTTTAATTTCAAATGAGAATTTATTTGCAAACTGTACTAATATTTTTAGCTTTAGCTTATTTTTAATTAAACGCTTAGTACAATGATATTTTCTTTTAATTTTAAATACCTTTCCTGGGGGGGGGGGGTATTCATCAACTTTGGGGGATGGGTACCCCTGAATAAACTGATACTTTGAACAAAGCGAAAGACACGAATTAAGATGTAGAGAACGATTGCAGTGCTGAAATTGCTTTATGAAAGTGAGTCTCATGAGTTCCTCCTACTATGGGACAAGAAAACCACGTACAGGCAACGGCGATGAAATTCCTCAGAAGTGTGACGGGATGTAGAAGGGATACAGAACAAGAAACACTAACATAAGAACGGAATAGACAGGGAAATTAAGATATTCGAATGGAGCTTTGGATATGTTCTCTCTCTCAACTGGCATTACAGGTCTTGGAAAGCCTTGGCGTCTTAAACAATCCGCCTCCAGTCGTCTCGATCCTCTGCTCTCAGTCCCCATCTTCTTACACCGAGCTTGCGCAGGTCATCCTCAAGAACATCCAACCATCGTTTTCGGGGCCAAACCCTCCTTCTTCTTCCATCACGTCTCGCCGTAAAAATTTTCTTTAATGTGGATGTCTCTGACATTCTCTGGACATGCCCTGCCCACCGGATTCTATTTTGCTTTACGTCAGTGACGATACGGTTCTCCATAGATTTGTTGGATTTCTGCGTTCGTCCTTATTCTCCATGTTCCTTGGACGCTCAGTGCACCAAATATCCTCCTGAGGACTTTTCTTTCCCACCTGCGCAACCACTCGTCCTCTGTCACTGTCACTGTCCAAGTTTGTGACCCGTACAGGACCACTGGGTTAAGAACTGTTTTGTAGAGCCGAATCTTGCTTGCTCTGCTTATGTTTTTACATTTAAATATTCCTTGTAGGGAGAAGTAACATCTGTCCTTTCTTTTATTTCTTCTGCCATAATCTTGTCACCAGTAACTAGTGAGTCCAAGTGTTTAAATTATTCGACCTTTTGAAATCTGTGCCCTCCAATTGGCAAGTGCTCTTCTCTCTTGTATTTTACTGCATGTTAACGTGCATTTCGTCTTTTCCGTGTTTTGGTTTTAGGCCTAAATTCATTGCTGCCCTTCTAGACTCAAGAAACAGTCTTTTAGGTATTGTTGGCTTCTTGAGATAAGTTTGGATATGTTCTGCTCACGACAATATCGTGAGATCAACATATGGTGTAAATGGAGAGACAATCTCGACCCCAGGTTGCCTAACGGCAGGATGCCCCCCCCCAAATTAATTGATAATTATAAGACCGCATGTGGAAGAAGTGTTGGCAGGCAAAGGAGTGCAGTAACTGGAATAAGAAAAGAAGGGGGAGAAGCAGAGGAAGAAGGAGAAGATTAAGAAGCGGAGGAGAATCAATCGTTTTGACTACGATGTCCGGAAAAAACCCGTTAACTTCACTGTACAGTATTTTTTGCTTTCACTATTTGAAATAATACTGCTTTATGATTTAAAACCTCATTTCATTATTGACACGCGTTTCCACTGAAACTGAGGATCCCTGTGCTACAGACTGGGCGCTGCCCCTTAACGAAACTAAACCTATTGTTTATTTAATTGTAAGTCTTCCTAATTGTTAAGTTGTAAGCCAATATAAAATGCGTTAATTATTATACACTCAAAATTACCTGTATACAAATAAAATAAAATAAATAAAGTTATAATAAAATTCAATGTACTTAACAATATACCTAGTACAGTACTTCATTTCAGTAAATACTCTGTAAGTCTTCTATTAATTTACATTTTCATATCTTCATATTACATTCACATGTAACTCTTCATCTCTTCCTGTAATGCACCATTTCGTTTAATTCATCCCTACAAGAAAAATACACGTGCATTAAACATAAAAATCGTTTTGTATATACACATTTTAAACAATAAAATATCTTCAAATAAATACACTTTCAAGTAGGTTTATTACACTTTCAAGTAGGTTTATTACATTTTCTCTTACACGTTTCTTACGTTTCTCAGATTTGTATTATTTGAAGTTTCTAAAGTTGCTATTTCGGTTTCAGTGAAGTTAATGGTAGATAAATTTACAAATTTAGGATAAAAAGTGTGACTATTGTTTGGAATTTGTAAGTTTTGGTTATTTTTAGTAGGTTTATTACTTTTTAGGTTATTAAGTTTTTACTGATTGTATTAAATTGATCTGTTTTGTGTTTATTTAGAATTGTTAACATATTAGTATATTAACATATTTGCAGTGTATTTATTTGAAGATATTACATGGGAGACCTTCAGGAAACTCAACGAGTTACTTACAAAGGAATAATTTAAACAATATGCATGAATTATTGTTTTATGCAAAAGTACCTTGGCAACACTTTTAAAAACTATTTAAAGAACTATTAAGTGTGTAGTTTTTAATAACCGTCCAATTTCAGGCAAAGACTGGTACATACAATTGCGAATATGTAAAACCTCTGTACTCAGTATGTGTTCGGTAGAGAGGTTTAGCGAAGGGGTTTGGGGAAATTAACCCCCCCCGCAGAGGAATACTCACCGTCTGCGAGTACAAAATTACTTCGCGTAAACGCTGTCAGTTACCTGGTGGAGGGGGTTCAAATTTTTATCCTAGGTTTTGAGGTTACCGAGTATGAATGTTTATTTTCAGCCAGCAGTGTATTCGCATGATGATAAATAAAGAAAAAGCAATAGTCATGAAGTGCTCCAGAACTGGAAAACAGAAGGCGAAGGCGGAGATATTTCTGAACGGTAAGAAGCTAGTGCAAGTTGACGCATTTAAATATTTTGGGAGCTGCATTACATCGGATTTACAAACTTTACCCTAACCTCGATTCCTTCTTGTACAAGCTCAACTAGAGATACAAACTGCAAAACAACGCACTTCCCTACAATCCATAGCCACCTCCATCACAAATACCCGCAGACCTTCCTTCCTCATAAACCGTCTCCTTACCATAGCCGATGGACCTCCTCCCAGAACTCATCGCCATCAGCGTTAGAGGAATAGAAACACATAGAAACAGCTAATTCCCAATTACAAACATACTCAATATGCCATCCTTCCTGATCACACAATAATTTAATTTTCTTTAAGTATTTACCAAGTCTTTAGCCCGCTTCTTTGTGTCCCCCGCCTACCTTGACGCCTCCTTCCGACCTGCACTACACGTATCTGTCTTGGCCGCCCTCATGTATAAACTAAAATTAATGGGACTTCCATCAGCCACTTCGTTTACCAATATGGATATAAACTACATCTATACTCAAATAGACACTCGCGCGCGCACTACTCTATCTTTAATGTGCCTACACCTTTCTCGCTTCCGGCCTGCACTGGCGTGCGTCCCCCGCATCCTACCATCCGGCAGAAGGGGCCTTGCCCCAGACTTTTTTAATGTTTTGAGTGTAGTACAATCGGAATCTGCAATAATCTCGAACACGATTTTTTTTGCCATCACCATACTTCCATTTCCTTAAGGAACATGGAAGTAAAATGGGAGATATGTATAACACCCCGCCTTATTTCGAGTTGGTTCTTTCTCCATTGATATGTGCAAAAACCGAGTATTAGTAAAGAAAAACGAGTAATAATGGAAACCAAGTTCTGCAACAAAAAAGAAGACGTGTACAAGAACAGAGCTGGTTGCTCTTCTGTGATCTGTTGAAAGGCCGAGTATAAGTGGAAGACGAGTTCTGTCACAAAAAGAGAGACGTGTATAGCAACAGGCAAGGGGTGGGCCACCCCGCCTTACTTCGAGTAGATTTTTTATACGTGGTTTTCACAAAAAAAAAGCAAGTATTATATTAAAGGTATATTGCTTAATCAATAAAATATCAATACCTTCACTGCAAGCAAATTTTATGGGAATTTTGCTTCACAAAAAAAGCGAGTATTACGTTAAAGGCATATTGGTTTTTTATGTGTAATGTCGATTTACATGTTAACCTGACGACATCAACTTTTGGCGTACATCGGTATTACATTAGTATCAGGACACAAGAGAATTAGAGGACCTCCTCCCACAACTCATCGCCACCAGCCTCAGAGAAATAGAAACATTAGAAACACCTACAAACATTCTCAACCCTGATCACACAACAATTTAATTTTCTCTAACTTCTTTGCAAAGTCTTTAGCCTTCTTCTTTGTGTCCCCCGTAGATGACACGTTCATTATTTTTTACGGAACTTTGAGACAAGTTGACTCCTTCAAAAATCTTTTAAATGAAATCAACAATAACATTCAATTTACTTTAGAGACCGAGCATGATAACACAATCAACTTTCTAGACCTGACCCTCACTAGACGAACGGACACATTGAAATTCAATATTTATAGGAAGCCTACTGCCACTAGCCATACAATACATGCAGATTCTCACCACCTCTTTTTTTTTTTAATGCAGTTTTACAATCTACTCATTTTACAGAGTAATAAGTAAAAGTGATGTATACGTCGTCACTTGAGGTGGGAACCATCCAGCGATGATTACCACGTTCACCGGGTCAGGTCATCTGGCCACTGTCTCTTCAGCCTTCTTACATCCAGTGATGGATTGAGGAGCTCGTTGATCAGGTTATTGCTGTGTCCTATGTTGCGGTTCCTGTACTTAGCGGCGTGCATCTTGATGACATCAGAAATGTATGGAATGTTGAGGTCTCTGTGAAGAGTATAATTAGAGATGAACCAGGGAGCACTCGTTATGCAGCGCAAGATTTTTGACTGAACTGTCTGCAGAATCTTTGTGTTGGAAGGTTTAGAGCAGCCCCACAATTCTATACCGTAAGTCCAGATTGGTCTGAGCACAGCTTTATATATGATGACTTTGTTTGCGAGAGATAGCTGAGATTTTCTACCTATGAGCCAGTACATTTGCCTAGCTTTTAAGTTGAGTTGTTGTTTCTTAGCCTGAATGTGGGCTTTCCATGTTAATTTGTCGTCCAAATGCAGCCCCAGGTATTTAACTTCTGATTTCATAGGTATGGGGGTATCGTTTATGGTGACTTGTGGACAAGAGCTACGTTTCATGGTGAAGGTTATTTGAGTGGATTTTGCAGAATTAACTCGGATCCTCCACCGCTGGAACCAATCT